>JARHVA010005985.1:687500-742500 GCA_037957365.1 Torreya grandis | reverse complement strand
AATTTGAGCCGTTTGACTAAGTCTTCACACATGTGAACCCTAAGATAAGTTATTTATTGTTTTAGAGTGTTTTTTTATTTATTTATTCTTAACCCATTCATGTTTGAGGTATGTATATCTTGCTTCTTTGTTTTTTATGCCTTCATCTTGATTATTTTCCTTTTAGTTCCACTTGGGTAGTTCATATAAATACTTATACTATCATAAACTACTCATCTTGGTTGTAAATTTAGACAAATCTAGAATCTAAGGAGATTGACATGAAACCATTGTAAAGTCTTGACAAGAAAAGAAAGAAGATTAAGTATACTAAAATAAATTCAAAGTTGGTAATTGAGCCTACAGGGTAGAAATTTATAGAGATATCAATTCCACCATAGGGAATGAGCAAAGGAGTAGTCACTAAAATTGACTTAATAATTTCAAAGATATCCCTTGGGGAAGTTACCACTAAAGGATTGAATTAGGATACCCAGACTTTGATCAATAATCTCTTTAATAAACTTGATGAGGAAAATTTTACTAAGGCCAAATTAAAAGAAAAAAAATGCTTAGTTATGCAAAATAATAGCTAAAGTTGCTAGGTCTATTCCACAATAATCTATTATTTTATAAGATTCAATTAGATAAAAAGTGATAACTACGGTAGAAGACAATGTAGATAAAGATAAGGCAATTTATAAATGGATAGAAAAGATTCATCAAACAACTCATAATCTCTTCCCTAAAGTTCCAAGTGTTCATTCTATTATTTTGAAAAAATTGGTAGAAATAAAAGTACTAATGAAAGAGATAGAGAATGAGAATGGCATTTCGGACTTGCAAGACGAGAGTCTACAAATAATAAGTAATTTGAATGATTTTTTTTTGATTTAATATAAAATTTTCCCAAAAGGATCTATAAAGAAGGAAAAACAAGAAGAGTATCTCCTATCTTTTCATATGCATATTCTAGAAACAATGTGTGACTAAATAATGACTATGGAGGAAAAATCCCATAACGAGAAGGTGAATCTACAAGACTATCTCTTTGGTCTTACTAATGTTTGGTCTAATAATGTTCCAAGGACACCAGATGAGTTATATGATTAATTCAAGAAACTAATGGATAAAGCCACAACTCCCTTCATAGCTAAATTTATAAAGGAGTTAATCAAATGTTAATAAGAAATAAAAGGACTTAAACCAAGAATTAAAAAGGTGAAAGCTCATATTAGAATAATAGAAATATAAATGATAATATTTGAGATGAAAAGGCAATCACTTGCTAACCTTGATGATGTAGCAATACAGATGATGATGTCTCAACACATCAAGTATAAAGAGAAATGCAGATCCAAAGTCCATGAGGTGGAATAATTATCATTGTTCTTCTTTCCAATAATTTATTCATCCTTCTTCCCATTTTCTTCCATCCTATTTAGTATATTTGTAAAGTAGCTTTTTTAGAATAAATTACTTTTGAGTAAAGACATTTAGTAGAGTTACTTGCTAAAGTATATTACTTTGTAAAATTGTAAGACTCGATTAAATTAGATAAAATTCCATTACTTGAAGTCATATTGTAAGAGTAAATTACTTAAGTGAAATTTATGTTGCATGTAAAGTAGTTGTGTTCAATCTAAAGAGCAAGACCAAGAAGTGATACATGTCACTATTTGTTGCATGCCACATAAGATAAATTTGAGGAAGATGCCTCTTAACGGTTCCCAATTTTAATGCATCACATAGATTTTACACAAAAATTTACCCTACTTGAATTTATCATATATTTATGTATAAATATAAGTACAGGCATGCATTCCTGAGGATGATGATAATTTTTACATAGCAATTATAACTAAAGTAAGAGAATTGACATTATTTAAAACTTTGTGTTTAGATTTTTGAGAATTTCATTGTATGAAATTGGTTTTAAGTGAATGAGAAATAAGTTGTTTTCTATGGAAATTTACATCTCAAGATATATTTGGTGGGCTTGTGAAGATTAAAATGGTAAAATTTTTGTTATCTTTAATTTGAATGTGAATTCCCGTCTTTCTTAGTTATTTGCTAAAAATATTATCATCTCTTGAATGTTTATTTATTTGTGTAAAATCTATAAGATTTGTAAAACTACTTATTGTGAAGTATAACTTATTTTTCTCCACATGTTCAAGTTTTCCACTCTTGATTTTCCAAAGTTTTTTTACACATTCACTAAAACAACTACCTACTTGTTACAGATCACCTTGTTATGGTTCATGAACATTGTGATTAAAGTAATACCTCAAAAATAAATAAACTTGCACATAATCTATATAATTTGTGAATAACTATGAGAAATAGACAATTAGAAGTAATTAGACGTAATTATATGGGATATTCACCATTAAATAAAGGGGATTTAATCCAATGACTACTTAGGTAATTTTGTTAGCTAGAAAAATATCCATCCAATAGTTTTTGGTGACTGTACTAGGGAAGGAAGAGCTAAAATCCTAGATCTAAACATAGGTTATTTATTCAAGTTATGTTAGGCACATTTAATATTTAATTTCCCATAATTTATATGCATTTCAAATTGTTCACCTTAAGCATTCAATGCAGAGTCAGTTATGCACTTATGAGTAAAATGTGATCCCACTAAACATAACTCCACTCTATAATCATATAAACATCATTTTTATTGGATTTCTACATGTTATTCTATTGTACATTATCGTTACCTTAAATTTTATGCATGTCTGTTAACCACCACCCAAATCTTTCTCTATAAATTGAATTACTAAGAGTAATCCTTAGAAGAACTTATACATTTCAAACTATAAAATCAACCCTTTACCAGATCAATGAGAGCTCAAGGCCAAATAGATGATTTCATTGAATTTCAAGAGTGGTTCAATTTTAGTTTTCCTATCCAAGCTATAAAATGAAGTGTTAATATCTCACCTATGATACAAACACCAAATCTTATGAATCAGTTATAACATAATTCCTCAGGAATAATTCAACTGGCTAATCCATAGTTCCTCATTCTAAGAAGAATGGCAAAATCACTTCTCATCCCTTGGGGGGTAGCAATTTGACCTCTAAATTTCACTCCCCATCTTCATGACTTTCCAAAAGGATCAAGAAAGAATTTTCCAATGTTCACTCATGATGGAAAACAAAATTTGTATGAACATTTGGTTGCCTTCTTTGTAGCTTACAAAGTAATCAACATTGAAAATGAAGATGTATCAGTTAGAGACTTCATTGAGACCTTGCACGATTTAGTTAAAAAATGGTTTTACCATTTTCCTCCTCACACTATAGTCAATTAGGATACCATGTGTGATTAGTTTAAAAAGAGATTCAAATCTATTGAAGATTCACACATACTACTTACCCAACTAACTTAGCTCAAGAAGGAACCACATGATCACATGCATGATTTTATTACCAAGTTTAATAGATTGATCTACAAAATTCCGCAAGATGCACTACCCACTAAACATAATCAAAAGTGGTTCTTCATCACTACTCAGTTATTTGAAGAGAGTTATTAGATACGAAGAGCATAACCAACTAATTTAGTAGTAGCTAAAAATATTTCTATAAAGGTTGAAAAATTATTTGATAATGACTAGAAAGATAAAGAAAACAAATTATAAGGAAGACTATTCTACTTTAAGCACATTAGAAACTACTAATCCCTTGTTATAAAAGCTGGGTAATGACTTGATTCAAGTCAAAAGATAAATTGCTCAAGGTATTCATGTTACTTCTGCTAGGAATGCACCTGCACAAAATTTTAACAATCAAAATAGGAACTGTATTGTTGGTCCTACAAAAATATTATAAATTGAAGATGCTCCCACAAATCATGTTGAGATGACTGAGGAAGATTAGATGACTAATGATACTTATCAAAGTCTTATTGATGAAGATGACTTTGCCGATCTTGTTGGTGACTCTAAGATTGGTTACCTAGTGTTGGGTGAATATTTTGTCAATTAGCGTACTGATAAACAAAATAGGTCTGATCAACCATAGCAAGAAGATTGGTCAGCAAGTTGTGTAGGTTTACCACATCAAAAGGGGACTAATCTCTCCTCTCATCAAGGGGAAGTTCCCTATAAATACGTAGGACCTATATACAATATAAATAAGTAGAAAATAACACATGGGGGGTAGAATAAACCATCCATCTCTCTTCTTTCAGAGATGATGCTCACAGACAAAGGAGAAAATCCTTGTGTAAACACTGAAGGCACTTCTCTTCTTTCAAAAGTGTTCTTGTAGGAAATAGCAGGAGTTTCTTTCAAATAGTAAAGTAACTGGTGACAAAAGGGCACAGTATCCAGCAAGATGAAATAGAACACAAAGTTTCCACCTCGACTACCCAAAGAGTATAACACAAAGGATAATGGGGGCACAAAGTCATCCCAGAATACTCAACACAAAAAGAAAAGGAAAAATGCATGCTGAAAACAATTATGAAAGCACAAAGTCTACTCACAGTTGGTTTCAGGACACCTCCCTTTTTACCTTCACTAATTCTACTTGTCAAATTAAATAAATAAGAATGCTTATAGGAAACAGACATAAGAACAATTCCCTAAAGTAGCACAAGCCAAAATAGCTCAAAGTCTACAAATAACTTGCTTTCTCATTTAGATAAAATGAAATGAAATTACAATCTGAGCTCAAAGTCTCAGTCTTCTTTTTTCAAATGGGTAGAGTTTCCCTCTTAGTAAGGGTAAGATCCTTTCCAATGATACAAAATATTACATTATATAGATGCAAAGAGAGGCTTAGCCCTTTTTCCCATGGAGTGACTTATTCGGTGCATTAATGCCTTGGATGCATTCTTGGTTTTGTCATGTTGGAGTAGGGTGGCTATTTTAACTGTGGTGTGCTGGTTCATCTCCTTTGTCTATTCCTTAGCTTTAATTGCTCATTCCATCACCTACTACCCATGTAATTGTCTATTCTGCCTTTATCTCAAAGGGGAAAAATGGGCAGTGCTTTTAATGTTTGGAGGCCCCAAATATTTACTTGGAAAACTGCTTCACCTACTGGAAATAACTCCTATTAGGTTTCCCTCTTTGTCTATTCTTTCTCTTTATCCTAGCCTTAGGCTCTTTTGATACATCTAGGTTCACCTTTTGAGTTTGTAAAAAACAACAGACAATTATAGCAAATTTGGTGTTCGCGGGTCTTTCCTCGATTAAAGGTTAACAGTTAGCTAGTCACTCTAAATTTGACATTTGCAGACCTATCATTTTGCTATGACATGGGTGAGGACACATGGTGGCATTCATGTCTTTGAAATAAGCTTATTAGAATAAGCTTTGAAATTGTTAAACGCTGGGGGCACGGATGCAGACACGTGGCAAGTTTTGTGCTTTGAAGCTTCGTTTGAAACTATGTCTTGATACGTGACACTTGGCAACTTCTATTGTGATTTGATGCTTCAACCTTTTCCAAAGGGAACATGCCTTTTGGGGTCTTGAAAAAATTTCATTTCATGTCTGTCGAGTGTCCCCCCTACAAGGGTATCTTCCATTTGGGATCTTCCAGGTGGCCTTTGGGCTTTAATTTCTTTAGAGGGATATTGGTCCCTTTATTTCCTTTGAACAAAATGTCTGAAGGAATTCCTTTGGATAATTTGTATAAAGGAAGTCACCTCCCTTTAATTTTATGTCTTTGCATTTGAGGGGGGCCATCCTTTGACATGTGGCATATTTTGCCTCTTCTTATTGAAACATCCCACCATTGACACTTGGCACTTTCCACCGATCTCTTTAAGGGACATGTGGTAGCTTCTACCACTTCTTGAAACAAAGTATAATGGGATCAGCTAACGACACTTGGTAGCATCAGCCTAACTCTTACTTTTTCATGTGTTTCTTTCCTTAACTGGGGCACCCTTTGAACCTTTGAACGTGTGAACCATTGAACTTTGAAGCAGTTCAAGTTTCAATGGTTCATTCAATTCATTCCATTTATTTGGCTAAGCCCCTTTGATATCCTTTTGAACCAAATGCATTGAACCTCTTGATCACTGAACCCATTGAATCAATGAACCAAAATGGTTCAAGGTTCAATGGTTCAACAGTTTGAGCCTTTGAAACTTGTTAAGTGCTTGGAGCTATAGGACCTTTGAAATGGTTGAACTTTGAACCTCTAACAAATGTGCCTAGCTCTTACTAATGACATTGAACCTTTGAACCTGTTGAACCCATTGAACCAAAATGGTTCGATGGTTTGATGGTTCAATCCTTGCTTAGATGCTCATCAAGAGACATTTTTGATCAAATCAAGGTGTTGGACCAATCCTAAAAATGACTAAGTGCTGGAAACTCATTCTTTTGAGAGCTTGCTTCTTTCTTGCAGAGTCCATAGATTCAAGCCTATAGAGTTCATAGATTTCTAAAAAAGCTTTGAGAAGTGAAGAACCTAAATGCTTAGAACAATTTTTTGAAAAGGGGAGAGAGGATTTTGGTCTATGTAGGGCCAAAATAGTTCATAGGTTGTCCCAAAAATGAGTGGCATTTCTTGGTGACAACAACTGGCTCTAGTTGGCGAACTACCTTTAGTTGGAAACTTGAAACACAGCTGAGGGGAGTAGAAACCAGAATCTCCAGTGCCTTGAAGTGTGCCATTGGGCTATGGAGTCACGCTACCCAAGAAGAAAGGCTCCAAAAATGAAAACAAAAGAACAAAATAGAAACAAAAGACTACACAAATATACATATGTACAAGGGAACTCAACCAATACTTCAAGAGTTGAAGTGCTTCAGATGTTGCCCATTGTGAGGCAAAGAAAAGAGAGTGCCATCTTGATACTTCAACAAGAAACTATTTTTATCATTGAGCTAATGAATAGTAAAAGGGCCCCTCCATAGGGAACCAAATTTTTCATGCATCCCCTTTGGTTCTCTTCTCTTGTTCCACATCAGGACTTGATCTCCAATCTGGAAATCACAATTCTTTACTTTCTGGTTGAAGAACTTCTTCACTAGAATTTGATGGGAAAAAATTTGGTCCACCACTGTAGTTCTCTGCTCATTCAGCTTAGCAAGGCACATGATCCTCTTCTCAAGTGAGCTCTCATATGTTTGATCCTCAATCACCTTAGCCAATTTCAATACTGGAAATTCCAAGGTGATTGGTATATCAACATTGACACCATAAAGAATTTGGAAGGGAGACATACCAATTGCCCTCTTGGGTGTAATTATGTCTACCCATAGAGTATCAAATAATGCCTTATGCCAAGTCCTTTGGTTTTCATTGTTAAATACATGCTAATGACTAGTATTATCAAGTACACTTGGCTGAAAGACCAGCTCAATTATGTACTTGTCTCCTTTGAAATATAGGTGGGGGACCAAGAGAGTAGCTGAAATAGCCAGTGCATCCACCTAGTCATTGAATTCTCTGGGAACTGTAAAGATGCTGAAAGCATCAAAGTCTTTAAGCTAGTCCCAAACTAGATTGTGGTAATGATGAAATCTTTCATTCTTGGTTTGATACAGGTTCCTCACCTGACAAACCACTAGTTTGGCATCTCTTTTAACATGAAGGATCTTGATGCCTTTGTCTCGAGTGGCTCTCAATCTAAGCAATAGAGACTCATATTCAGCTATGTTATTTGTGTTACTGAATTGCAATTTATAATATGAGGGAAAAATATCTCCTTGAGGAGATATTAACACAACCTTAGCTCCTGAACTAGTGGAAGAGTAGCTGCCATCAAATTGAAGAATACATACTTGATTTGATACTAATTTTCCTTTGGATTCTTCTTCATCCAAGGGTGGAGACACTTCCACACTTCCCTTGTGCTTAGCCAATTCCTCTACTATTCTAGTTGAATGCATTTGTAGGTTGTCATCTATAGGAGCTTGATCAGATGTCTTATAAACTCCATCCATGTACAAAAAGTAGTTACCCATGCCTGAAGACTTAAACAAAATTTGAGCTTCAGGTGCTAAGGTCTAGGTAACCACATATTCCACTTCCTTCTCAGGGAACAACCTCTTCATAACACCTTTGACTATAATCCTTGCCTCTAATAAATCCATGCTCAATTCACCTCCAACATCTCTATAGAAATTCTACCCAAGAAGGATGCCATATGATGCTAGGACGTCTGCTACCAAGACAATCATCTTGATTCTTTTGTCTAGAAAGGTAGCAAATGTAAACTTGGCATCTTTAATTTTTCCTAGCAAAGTCACTTGCTTGTTCTCCATGGAGAAACATCTACCAAAAGTCTTGGTCAATGTGAGGTCAAGGGATTTGGCCACTTTAGTAGGCATGACATTGTCTAAAGCTCCAAAATCAATGATGCAATTATTTAGCTAATGTCCATTTATCAATAATGAGACATAAAAAGGTTTAATTCTGCTAGGAACAATAGGGGGAGCAATGACAAGGTTATTCCTGGTGGGTGCATTCCTGGCATGATCATGTGTCACTTTGGGAATTGCTTGTTCAATAAGGATGTTCTAGTTTTTAACACATTGAACCAGTCTGTCTAATTGCTCAGGATGGGACTATAAAAATTCAAATTTAGACATTTGAATTTTGGTTTTATTTATATGGTCAATGATATCAAATGTTTGGAACGAGCTAGGAGTAGAGGATGGGAGTTCATCCTTTTGATTTTTGAAAGGGGGAGGACTAAACTGTGAATTTGAAGTAGAAGGCATAAGGGCATTTGGGGTACTTACCTTTCTCATAATCACTAGGTCCTTTGGTTGGAAAGGAAGAGTGGATCCCCACTTAGCATTTGAAACTATTGGTTGAGGTCACTCCTCTACTTTCTCCTTATCAGCTTGTTGAGCTGATTGATTCTTGGACTAGGTGAATACAACATATGACCCCTCAGCTGCATTGGCTTCACTTCTAAGTTCATCTTGATAGTTCAAGAAACCAATATAGGAGTCACCAACTAATTCTCCTTCATCCTCAGTGAAGAGATTAGCATCATCTTTAGGATTCAACTCAAGCTGGAATGAGAAATCTGATTCAGCTTCAAGATATCTAACTGTTGAGTTGTTTGGAGGTGCTTCAAGGGTGAGGTTACTCTGTGGAGGAGGAAGGCAATTTTTTTGTCCTTGATTCTTGGTAGCATTGCCTTGGTATGCCTGATTCTAAAATGTCCTCCTGGGCATATCTCTGTATGCAGGAGTAGATGACATCCCTTGCACCATTTGCTTTTTGAGAGGTAGCATTTCATTTGCTAGATTTTGTACCATTGGGTCAGTGGTGAATGTAGGTGAATACTCAGAAGATGAAGAGAATTTACCTTTATTAGGGTCTCTCCTTATCTTTCCTACCAAGATAAGGTCATCATCTACCTTAGTAGCCAAATCTTGAGTAGCAGCAAGGTCTATGTGTCTGGCCCATCTCAGCAAGAAACTCACTTCAGGTAGCTGTGAGTTGATGAAGAAACACTTGAGATTCTGAGGTGTTGGCTGGGCGACCATGGGAATCATGTGCCTCAGCTTATTGAACCTGGAAATGAAATCCCTCATAGGCTCATGGGGATCCTTTTTCATCTACTGATCTAGGCCAACAAGGCATGTGCATCTTCTATAGGCTTGAACTTGGCTTCAAATTTGTCTTTCAGAGTGTCCTAATCAGTCACTGATCTAGCTTGCAAGTGGTAGAACCAGTCTGTAGTAGCTCCTTGTAGTGTCTCCATGAATATCCTAACTGTTATGTCTTCAAATTCCACCCTTATTACACTACAGGCTATGCTAAAAGCTACAATGTGTTCATCAAGATGAACCTTCCCATCACCAAAGAATTTGGGGAAATTCTTCCTTAAACTACGTGGAAGCTCATGTAGAGGTGGAGTCAAATTTAGTGGACTGAAAGAGTTACCCCAGGGGCCTTGAGCCATGATTTGATTATATAAAAATGGGATCACTAATCTAGGAGGAGTGTGGATAGGCAAAGCTTGGCTAGTAGCAAAAAAAGAAGCTTTGCCTTGTGTTGGTGGCCTGGTAGGGCTAAGAGCAAGACTCCTAGTTTATCTGAGGTGAGGTTAAAGATGAAACAACTCAAAATTAATCTGTTGCACCAACTCAAAAGAAGGTTCAACAACACCTTGGGATTTTTGGCCTCTAGAATAATGTGGAGTTGCTAGACTGCAGAACAAAAAATGGAAAAGAGCAAGATCTACTTCAGCTTGAAGTTTGAGACTTCAAACTACATACTCTTCCCCAGTACAGTCACCAAAAAATGTTGGGTAAATATTTTGTCAATTAGCGTAATGATAAACAAAATAGGTCTGATCAACCACAGTAGGAAGATTGGTCAGCCAATTGTGTAGGTTTACCACATCAAAAGGGGACTAATCTCTCCTCTCATCAAGGGGAGGTTCCCTATAAATACATAGGAGCTATATATAATATAAATAAGTAGAAAATAACACATGGGGGGTAGAATAAACCATCCATCTCTCTTATTTCAAAGATGATGCTCATAAACAAAGGAGAAAATCTTGGTGTAAACATTGAAGGCAATTCTCTTCTTTCAAAAGTGTTCTTACAGGAAACAGCATGAGTTTCTATTAGATAGTAAAGTAACTGGTGACAAAAGGGTGTAGTAACCAACAAGATGAAATAGAACACAAAATTTCCACCTCAACTGCCCAAAGAGTATAACACAAAGGATAATGGGGTCACAAAGTCATCCTAGAATCCTCAACACAAAAAGAAAAGGAAAAACACACGTTGAAAACAATTGTGAAAGCACAAAGTCTACTCACAGTTGGTTTCAGGATACCTTCCTTTTTACCTTCACTAATTCTACTTGTCAAATTAAATAAATAAGAATGCTTATAGGAAACATACATAAGAATAATTTCTTAAAGTAGCACAAGCTAAAATAGCTCAAAGTCTACAAACAACTTGCTTTCTCATTCAGATAAAATGAAATGAAATTACAATCTGAGCTCAAAGTCTCAGTCTTCTTCTTTCAAATGGGTAGAGTTTTACTCCTGGTAAGGGGAAGATCCTTTCCAATGATACAAAATATTACATTATATAGATGCAAAGAGAGGCTTGGCCCTTTTTCCCATGGAGTGACCTATTCGGTGCATTAATGCCTTGGATGCATTCTTGGTTTTGTCATGCTGGAGTAGGGTGGGTGATTTAAGTGTGGCATGATAGTTCATCTCCTTTGTCTACTCCTTATCCTGAATCACTCATTCCATCACCTGCTAGTCATGTAATTATCTATTCTACCTTTATCTCAAAGGGGACAAATAGATGGTGCTTTCAATGTTTGGAGGCCCCAAATATTTACCTGGTGAACTGCTTCACCTACTAGAAATAACTCTTGCTAAGTTTCCCTTTTTGTCTCTTCCTTCTCTGTGTCCTAGCCTTAGGCTCTTTGGATGCATCTGGGTTCACCTTTTGAGTTCATAAAAATAAATAGATAATTGCAGCCAATTTGGCATTCACGGGTCTTTCCTCGATTGAAGGTTAACGGCTAGTTAGTCACTCTAAATTTGACATTCATGGGCCTGTCATTCTATTGTGACACAAGTGAGGACACATGGCAACATATGTGTCTTTGAAATAATCTTATCAGAATAAGCTTTGAAACTGTTAAAAGCTGGGGGCATAGATGCAAGCATGTGGCAGCTTCTACTACACTGGGATGGGACACGTGGTGAGTTCCACACTTTAAAGCTTCATTTGAAACTGTGTCTCAGTACATGACACTTGGTAGCTTCCACTGTGCTTTGATGCTTTGACCTTTTTTTGAGGGAACATGCCTTTCAGGGTCTTGAAAAAGGTTCATTTGATGTGTGTCGAGTGCCCCCCACAAGGGTATCTACCCTTTGAGATCTTCCACGTGGCTGTTAGGCTTTAATTTCTTTATAGGGCTATTGGTCCCTTTATTTCCTTCAAACAATTTGTCTAAAGTAAGTCACCTCCCTTTGATTCTATGTCTTTGTATTTAAGGGGGCCCCATCCTTTGACACATGGCATCTTCCACCTCTTCTTACTAAAACATCCCACCATTGACACTTGGTGCTTTTTGCCGATCTCTTTAAAGGACATGTGGCAGCTTCCACCACTTCTGAAAACAAAGTATAATGGGATCAATTGATGACACTTGGAAGCATCTACCTGACTCTTGCTTTTACATGCATTTCTTTCCTTAACTGGGGCAGCCTTTGAACCTTTAAACCCATGAACCATTGAACTTTGAAGCGGTTCAAGGTTAAACGGTTCATTCAGTTCATTCCATTTATTTAGCTAAGCCCCTTTGATATCCTTTTAAACCAAACACGTTGAACCTCTTGATCATTGAACCCATTGAACCGATGAACCAAAATGGTTCAATTTTCAATAGTTTAATGGTTCGATCCTTTGAAACTTGTTAAGTGCTCAGAGCCATGGGACCTTTGAAATGGTTGAACTTTGAACCTCTGAAAAATGTGCCTAGCTCTTGCTGATGATGTTGAACCTTTGAACCCATTGAACACATTGAACCAAAATGGTTCAATGGTTCAATCCTTGCTTAGGTGCTCATCGAGAGACATTTTTGATCAAACCAAGGCGTTGAACCTATCCTAAAAATGACTAAGTGATGGAAACTTGTTCTTTTGAGAGCTTGCTTCTTTCCTACAGAGTTCGTAGATTTTTGAAAAAGCTTTGAGAAGTGAAGAACCTGAATGCTCAGAATAGTTTTTTTTAAAGGGGAGAGAGGATTTTGGTCTATGCAGGGCCAAAATAGTTCATAGGTTATCCCAAAAATGAGTGGCATTTTTTCGGGGACAACACCTAGAATATTATTCTAAAATTGATTATGAAGAAGCATTTAAAGAATATCATAGTCATTCATTTGTGGTGTTTACAAGGTCAAAGACTCAAAAATCTAGTGAGAAAACTTCTAAAGAGAAAGATAAAGAGAAAAGAGATTCTAAAGTAGATGTAAGTATTCTCAAGAGAGGTAGTCCTCTACCTTCTTATTTGGCTCCTAAAGATAAGTATACAACTTCTTCTCAAACTCATAAGCTAGTAACTCATACTACTAAAATTATTCATATTTTATCTACTTTCATTCCTTATTTTGACATAATTGACCATATAAAGAAAACCAAAATTCAAATGTTAGAAGCTGAGTACTTGATATCTTATTCAGATCAATTAAATAGATTAGTCAAGTCTATTCAAATAAAAGGGTCAAATAATTTAGCCAATGCTTCTAAAGGTATCTTGCCTACTCCCAAATAGTCCTTTTCTTAGAATAATGTTGTTGCTACTTATCCCATACTTGCTTCTACATCTAAAAGGATAGAGCCATTTTATGTTTCTCTTTTAATTAATGGGTTCAAGTTAAGCAACTATATTCTGAACTCTATAGACTCAGATAATGTTATGCCAACTAAAGTGGTTGATGATCTTAGTCTCACTTTGAATAAGATAATATGTAGATGTTAATTTATAGAGGTCCAAGTTCCCCTTATTGGATAGATCAATGATGCTCAAGATGTCTTGGTATCATTCCTAGATAAAAGACTCAAAATGACAATTTTGGTAATAGATATTCTTATCTCATATTGAATGCTGCTAAGTAGAAAATTCTACAAGGATTTGGGTGGAGAAGTAAAAATGGATTGATTATGTGCTCACATTCTAATAAAAGGAGTGAATTAGTGACTCAATCCTGAAAAGAAGTCCAAATACATAGTTTCCATATGTGATGACCCAAGGTCACACATTATTTTTGAAGAATCTAACCATGGAGTTTATTACCTTGAAATGGGTAAGGAGATCTAAGAACTAGAGGAAGAAGAAGAAAACATGGATAAGATATGGATGCTTGAGTTTGATGAAAGTTGTAGCTTTCTTAGTTCAGATGCAGGGGTAGTTTTGATATCTCTTGGTAGTAAAATATTTCCTTATTCTTACAAACTCATGTTTTAAAACACTAATGATACAACCGAATATGAGACACTCTTGTTAGGACTTGAACAAGAAAAGAAAAAAAGAGTAAGGCTCATAAAATCACAAGGAAATGCTAAATTGATAGTGAGATAAATTAAAGGACAATACCAGGTGAAGAAATATAAGTTGAAACACTATCATGACCAAGCTCTAAGTGCAACACTTGACTTTGAATCTTTCTCAATGAACTTAGTTTCTCAAGATCAAACTTCTAGAGCTGATTCACTTGTTATTATTGCATCTCTGCGTAGGATAGAGTAGTATCTAACACTTTTCCCAAAAGGTAACTATAAGGTAGAGATGGTCTACCATCCTAAGGTCCTAGATAATGTTGACCAGTGGCATGTTTTCAATGATGATAAGAAAATAGCTACATTTTTGGAGAATTAAGACAACTTTCAGGGATTTTACTTTGAAGGAAGAAATTCACATCCATGTGAGATGAAAATTAGTATTATTGGTCCTAATCTTACCAATAGTCAAGATATAATTCAACTAAAAGGAAATAAAAATTATTAAAGGGTTACTTTAGAATAAATCTTTAACAAGCATGATTAGTTCCTAAATAAAAAATAAAGAATATGGTGATAGTTCCTCTCAATAAATACATCAGATTAACCTGGGTATCAAGGAAGAACCTAGGATGGTCAACAATGGCAAATGCTACTCTCAAGAAGAAAAGGAAGCATTAATCAAGCTTCTCACAAGGTACATTGATGTGTTTGCTTGGTCCTAAGAAAAAATCCTTTGAACTAGATGAGGTACAACACTATATTCCACTTTAACTAAAAGTAAATCCTTTCAAATAAAATCTATGTCATCATAACTTAACTATCTCAGTTACTATTTATGCTAAGATACATAAACTCCTTGATGTAAAGATCATATATCCTATCCATCATTCAAAATGGTTAGCAAATATTATTTTAGTATAAAATAAAAATGAAGAAATGCGCTTATGTGTTGATTTTCCCAATCTATATTAACCTTATCTGAAAGATAATTATCCATTACCTATTATGGACCATACTTTACAAGTAATTATATGTTTAGAGATGTCCATGTTAGATGGATTTTAAGGGTACAATCAAATAAAAATGGCCAAGGAAGATCAATACAAAATAACTTTTACAATGCCATGGGGAACATTTGCCTATCATAAAATGCCTTTTGGGCTTATTAATATTGGATAAAATTTTCAATAGGCAATGGACCTATATTTTTCTCATCTAAAGAATAAAAGTATTGTGGTATACCTTGATGACTTAATGGTCTTCTCCAAAAATAGAGGTAGTCACTTAGTTGATCGATAAGAAGTTTTTATCCAATGTGGGAGACATGGAATTTCCCTAAATCCCAAGAAATCAATATTTGTTGTGATGGAAAGAAAACTCCTTGGTCACATAGTCTTAAAGAAGAGGAAACATGATTTTACTAAATTGAAATATGAGTCATCCATTGAAAATATCTAAACTAAAATATTCATAGATGGATAAACATGATTTTGTTATAGTCAAAGCATTTAAATTTTTCAAGTACTACATTTTTTCTTCACATACTAAGTTTTATGTACCTGATACTGTAGTCAAATCAATACTAACTCAATAGGAACTACGATTATTGAGAGGCACTTGGGTAGCTAAGGTGTAAGAGTTTAATCTTGATATCAAACTTATGAATCTAGTTAGAGGAAGAGGCGTATGATATTTGATGAAAAAGAGAAAACCTGATGACATAAATACAACATTTTCTCTCTAAGTTGAATTAGATAGAGATTTACCTATGGTGCTTTGTGTTGGTCTTGTAGATGAATGGTACAAAAAGATTGCCTACTTATTGACTTATGTAGAATGCCCAGTTGATTTAACACATAAGTAAAAATGTACCATCAAGATAAAGTCAAAGTATTATGTCCTTTAGGATAATGGTTTGTACAAAAGAGGAATTGATGGTGTTTTACGTCACTATGTGGACAAATAGAAACAAGTAAGACTATTGGAATAGTTTCATGACAAATCATGTGGAGGTCACTTCTCAGTGAGAGTCACAACACAAAAAATTTTATGAGCAAGTTAATTTTGGCCTACTCTGTTCTAAGATTCTTCAGATTGGGTTGCTAAGTGTCAATCATGTCAGCATTTCATATAATGACTCAAGTTGCTAGCCTTGCCTCTAAAAATAGTTGTTATTGATAAACCTTTCCATCAGTGGGACATAGATTTTATTAGTATGTTGAATCCTTCTTCAAGTATAGGACATTGCTATGCCTTAAAGATAATAGATTACTTCAATAAGCAGGTAGAATCCATTCCTATTAAACATGCCACTTTTAAATTTATATGTGATTTCATCGAAGAGAACATTATAGTAAGGTTTGGTGTCCAATATAAGATAGTAACAGATAATGTACCCAATTTTTCCTCAGTATAACTAATTGACTCCAATTACACATATGGAATAGACTTGGTTCATGCTTCAAATCACTACCCTTAAGGAAATGCTCAAGATGAATCAAGTAACAAGAAATTGATGACCATCATTCATAAGATGGTGGATAATAATCAACAAACCTAGCATAAGAAGTTGTTTGATGCACTATGGAATGACAAGATCACCCCAAAGAAAGCCATATGTATGTTTCATTTTCAATTGTTATATGGAAAAAATGTTGAGATACCAATAACCATAGAGTTTCCTTCTTTACATTTGTCCAAATATATTAAACATGTTACGTATAAAGATTTACTAGATAAGAGGATCATGTTTCTCACTAAACTACAAGAGGTTCATGTTCAAGTTGTTGACCAACTGGTTAATCACAAAATGAAAATAAATAAGATCTTTGATAAGAAAGCTCAGGATAGATAGTTTGAAGTTGGTGATTTAGTCATCCTATGGGATAAATAGAATGATGAGAAAGGGAATTTGACTCCCTATGGAAAGGGCCTTTTACTATAAAAATCATTAATAGAAAGGATAACTTCGTCCTAGCTTATTAGGATGGGATTGAACTACTGTTTCCATTCAATGGGTAGCACTTGAAGCTCTATAATATTTGAGCAGTAGGGTAACACCTATATGTATATAAATAAAATTTTCAATCTTTTATTTGGTTTTGTTATTATTTATTTTATGTTTTCTATTTTTTTTTGTTTTTGGGATTGAGTTTTTACAAAGACCTCATACCCAATAGATAAAATTTAAAACTATAGATACTGGGATCTCACCCTTGTTTCCTTCTATGATAGAAACAAAGATGTCCCTAGTCAGATCTAGTTGGTGTCCCTAAAATTTCACATGTAAAATTTTGGGTTACCCCTATTTAGAATTTTAGCATTTTCATTATGTGAGTCATTTGTCCCTATTAAACCAACTTCATGAATAAAGTTTTAGTCTTTAGAAGATTTTAGTTTTGATTTCTTTCTTTTCCAATTACTTCAAAAATACTCCATAAGGTTGAAAACATCTACCTAAGGCCATCACTAAAAACCCCAATTAATCCTCTTTCCCAAAAGATCAAAAAGTTAACTGTTGAGACTTATTTGTAATACAACTCAAGTTCTCCAAGTTACTTTACTTATTAAACAAAAAGAAGAGTAGCCTTGAAATTCTAAGTTGAACTATCCAGTTCAAATTGCAATTTTTAAATTGATTTAATTTGAATCAAAAGCTAAGTAAAGTTATCCCAAGAATCCATTGAACATCACACAAAGCAAATCAGACTTTCAAAGTAACTTTTCTCATCTAAAGCCACAAGAAAAAGTAACGGAGGATTTTGAACCTAAAATACTCACCATCCAAGAACATCTCAAGATTATGAAGTTGTTTAACTTCCAAATACCAAATTAAGTAAATCATTTTGAGAAAGTCAATAAAAAATATGAGGGCTTATGTGGCCCCTTCACATGTGTCCACTACATGTCTTTAATTTCATTGGTAAATATAAATATCATTAATTTCCACCTGACATTCATTTTTTTGACTAAGTTACCACACCTATGAACCCTAAGCTAAGATATTCAACCTTTTAGAGTGATTTTTGATCCAATTCTTCTCGACCCATTCATGTTTGAGGTATGTAGATCTTGCTTCTTTATTTTTTATTCCTTTGTCTTGATTATTTTTCTTTCAATTCTCTCTATTGGTTTTCCACTTTCCACCATAAAGGTTCCATTGCTTGTATTTATGTTGATCACATTTGTTTGTCACTTCTATATGTTTGAGTGGTGTTGTAAAAGCCTTGTAAGAATTCCCAAAACACCAAGTGTGTGAAAATCCCCTCAAAACGTTGTAGAGATTAAGCCCTAGGTTGAAACCCTAACTAATAAGACTATATGAGAAACTCAGATCTCTTGCTACTAATTACTCACTTGAAGTCCTCATCCCAAGTTACTATCTTTGAGAAACCCAAAACCTTAAGTACCCTTCCTACTTAGAGTTATAACTACTTATTGCTTTTACTTCAAGGTCTCCAACCAAAGATACTTGACCTAATAAATCCAAATTCATGAGCCTTATGAAACCTATTAAACTACCCAAGTGGAACTCAAAGTTATAATTGATCTTTACTTCTACTTCAAGTTTTCCAACCTGAGTTACTTGCCTAAACAAAATTGAAGAAGTTACTTTCCACAAACTTAGATTCTTCATAATCTAGTGCTTACCAAGATTCATAAAGACTTAAGACTTGTAAATCACATAGACTAACCCAAAGTTGTGTTACCATATTACTCACTATCAAATACTTAGACTTTTTCATGAATTTATACTACTTGAAACCTAAAGTATACTTAGGGATACTATTTGAAACATCAAGTTAAATCTTTTTCAATTGTTTTAAACTAGTTGGAGTAGTTAGTGGTTAAAATCACTCATCAAATTATATTAGAGTTAGTCAGAATCGATGTTAGGGTCAGAAGGATCAAAAAGAACATAAGAAGAAATAGCTCAAGTAGAATTTCAAGCAACATAAATTTAAAAAGTCCTAGTGTTGTCACTTGAAGATATCCTAGAGCCAAGTAAGAAAAGTAATGCAAAAGATAAAATAAATAAGTCTCAAGATCCAAAGATGAAGTATGAGTATAAAAGATACCCTATTGAGTCATGCATCACTTTCAAGTTAACTGAGATAAGTGATATCGATATGGGACATGTGTCTATGACTGAGTTTATAGAAATATCCAAAGCCATAGATAAGACTCCACTCATGTAGGTAATGATGAATAGTGGTATTTTGCAAGCGATATCTTTCCCTAGCTCAGCTTAACTTCCTAAATTTGTCCAATCATGTACCATATATTATGACTCCCTATCTAGAATTGTGAGAGATGTTGCTAGAAATGTAGTCATAAGATTGGATGTTTAGCATCTTAACTACTATTTGAATATTCCAACATCACCAAAAGTGATTGATATAAAAATGGATAAATCTAACATACAATGGGAGACAAAGATAATAGAATGCATTAAGATAATGAACATAAACTATCTAATGAAAGTGAAACAAGCCTCAATATTTTCAAATCAGATAGTGAGATCACATTTAGTTCAAGAAGTGGATGACATTACTCAATTTCTATGAAAGATCAATGTTGAAAAAATGTCAAGTGTTTCTAAACTTAAATGTATGCATACATCATAACCATTGATGTCATCAGAAGCTCAGCTAGGATTGAATGGGTGAGGATGATAAGTGACAATATGTACCAAAAATTAAATAATGTATTAAAAACATTTGATTTTAAGATGATCTCATACCTTGTATATGCAATAACATCAAGTGGAGCCTTTTCAATGGTAAACACAAAAGGGACATGAAATTGAGTTGATGTATGAATACTATCCTCAATTATTCATTTCTAAGAATTACAAGCATTTTAAGGTCATGAATGATGGATTCTTTTATGAACACATTTATAAATTTAATGTGGTTTTAAAGCATAGAATAGTATCAGATGTAGTGTGGGATGTAGTTTCATAGTTTGGTTGTATTTGCATTCAATTCTTTGACTTCACATACATCAAAGTTGGGGGTTTCTAAAGGGCATCTATCAAGTTACCTAGATACCCCAATCATAAGTGGATTCTTATGGAATTATATAGATAGCTTATTTAGTTACATGATTTACAGTAAAATTCTCATCGTCCTACTATCAATTTTCCTATTATCATTAGACACTACCACTATCTTAGTATTTACAAGGCCATGAATATAAAGAATGAGATGTATCACTATTATACCCAAACACATTTTTATCCTTAGGAAAATTTTGATTATAGAGGTGTGGCTCAGACTATAGTTTCTCTAGAGTACATACTTATTCCATAACTTGAGGATTTTTGGATTGATTTTAGAGATGAGTTTGATGTTAGAAAAAATGACAATAGTAGATTGACTTTTGAAAAATTCTATGCTTATGATCTAGCCACAATTCCTAAACATATGTAATATGATGAAATTGTAACTAGTGATCCTTATCATGCAATAAGATGGGATAATGCTCCACTTCTAGTGATTATTTTTGGTAAAGATCATGATAATACTATTTTAGATAGAAATTCAAATGTTTTGGCTATGACTTCCACATGGATTCTCAAAAAAGGCTAATGTATGTAGGATTTGATGAAAGAGACTACTCGTGTTAGTCAGAAGAAGAAGAAAATATTACAAAGAGTAAGTATCCAAGTGCCCAAAAAGAAGTTAAAGCTGAAAAAAATGTTGATGATACATATTTTGTAGTAAAGGATAAAGAGCCAATTCAACCAATTATTTCCACATCTTCATTAGTCTTTTATATTGACACCACCATTCCTTTTATTCCCACTTCCACTACAATTATCATAGATACATTAGTACTAATGTCACCTATAAAGTCTCATGGCATCAAACCTCCCAAGAAATCCATTCAAAATGAGACTATTCCTCCTCCTCTTCCTTCACCTTCTCCGCCTCCACCTCTTTCAAAAGAGAAAACCACCATGGATAATGAGATAGAAAAAGTAATTTTAGGAGAGGTAAACTCATCTCAGGAGGTACTAAAATAAAAAAAATAAGCAATTAAACTTAAGAAGGAAGTCATGGAAGAGGTAGTAGCTGAAAAGGTGAAGGAAGTTGTGGCAATAGAAAAATTTGAACCTGAAAAGGAGGCAGATGATGCATCAAAAGAGAGAGAAGTTGAGAAATAAAAATATGTGGATTTAGTAGTAGAGAATATTTAAAAAATCCCAAAGAAAATGAAGATAATAAGGAGAAATAAGGAGAAATTAAGAAGTGAGTTGAGAAGGAGACAAAGATAGAAATCTAGAAAGTGATAGATACCCAAGGGGTTCCTTCTCAAGAACTAGTGGTTAGAAATAACTAACAATAAATTGTATTTCAAAAGATAGTTTCACTAACATAGACTTCTCATCTTGGTTGGCAATGTAGACAACTCTATAATCTAAGGAGGTAATAAATTTTGAGAATATAGACTTTCAATTACTAAAATGTCTTGACAAGAAAGGAAAGAAGCCTAAGTCTACTAAAATAAATTCAAAGTTGATAATTAAGCCTATAGGGTAGAAGTTTTTAGAGATATCATTTCCACCATAGGGAATGAGAAAATGAGAAGTCACTGAGAGTGACTTAACAATTTCAAGGATACTCCTTAGGGAAGTTACCACTGAAGGATTGAAGCAGGATACCTAGACTTTGATCAGTACTCTCTTTAAAAAATTTGATGAATAAAATGCTTCTAAAGCCAAATTGAAAGACCAAAATGCCTATTTATGTGAAATAATAGCTAAAATTGCTAGGTCAGTTCCATAACAATTTATTATTTTAGCAGATTCAATTGGATAGCAAGTGATAATTAAGGTAGAAAAGACTAGAGATAAAGCTAAGGAAGTTGATAAATGGATAGAAAAGATGCATCAAACTACTTATAAGCTCTTCCCTAAAGTTTTAGGTGTTCATACTAATATTTTTTAAAAAATGGTAGAAATAAAAGCAATAATGAAAGAGATAGAGAATGAGAATGGCATTTATGAGTTAGAATAGGAGAGTCTACAAACAATAAGTAATTTGAATGAAAAAGTTTTGATTGAAGAAAAAATTGTCTTAGAAGGATCTATAAAGAAGGTAAAATAAGAAGAGTATCTCTTGTATTTTTGTATGTGTATTTTGGAAGTAAAGTGTGAATAAATAAAGACATTAAAGGAAGAAGCCCACAATGAGAAGGTGAATCTAGAAGATTGTCTCTTTGGTCTTACTAATATTTGGTCTAATAATGTTCTAAGGACATCAGAGAAGTTATACAAGTAATTCAAGTAACTAATGGATAAATCTCAACTCTTTTTATAGTTAAATCCATAAATGATTAAATCAAATTTCAACAAGAAATAAAAAGACTCGAGCCAAGAATTGGAAAGGAGAAATGTCATAGTAGAAGAATAGAATGGGAAATGATAATATTTGAGATGGAAAGGCAATCACTTGTTAAACCTAATGATGTAGTAAAATAGTTGATGATTTTACAACACATCAAGTATAGAGAAAAATGCAGATCCGAAGTCCATGAGGTGGAATAATTATTATTTATCTTCTTTGTGGTAGTTTCTTATTCCTTCTTCCCATTTTCTTCTGTCCTATTCATTTTATTTTTAAAGTAAATTTTTTATAAGATATTACTTTTTATTAAAGACATTTAGTAGAGTTACTTGATAAAGTATATTACATTGTAAAATTATAAGACTCGAGTAACGTGGCTAAAAACCCATTACTTGAAGTCATATTTTAAGAGTAAATTACTTAAGAAAAATTTGTGTTGCATGCAAATTAGTTGTGTTTAATCCAAATAGAAAGACCAAGAAGTATTACATGTCACTATTTTTGGCATGCCACATAGGAGAAATTTGAGGAAGACAACTCTTAACGGTTCCCACTTTTAACACAACACATGGGTTTTGAAGAACTTGATCCCTATTGGAATTTGGCATCTATTTTTTATAAATATAAGTATAGGCTTGCATGCCTAAGGATGATGATAATTTTTTCATATCAATTGTAACTGAATCAAGAAAATTGAAGCTATCTAAAACGTTGTGTTTAGTTTTTTGATAATTTCATTGTATGAAATTGGTTCTATGTAAATGAGAAAAAAGTTATTTTATGTAGAACTTTCTGTCTCGAGTGATATTTGGTAGATTTATGAAGATTAAAATGGCAAAAATTTTATTATCTTTAATCTGAATTTGGATTCTAGTCTTTCTTAATCATTTGATAAAAATATTGTCATCTCTTGAATGTTTATTTATTTTTGTGGATTCAATAAGATATATAAAATTGCTTATTGTGAAGTACAATTTCTTTTTCTTCACACATTCTAGTTTTCCACACTTGATTTTTTGAATTTTCTTTACACATTCACTGAAACAGTGGCTTGCTTGTTGTAAACTTACCTTGTTATAGTTTGTGAAAATTGTGATTAAAGTAATACCTTGAAAACAAAACAACTTGCACATAATC
Source organism: Torreya grandis (assembly GCA_037957365.1). Taxonomy (NCBI): domain Eukaryota; kingdom Viridiplantae; phylum Streptophyta; class Pinopsida; order Cupressales; family Taxaceae; genus Torreya; species Torreya grandis. The sequence continues at coordinate 719,043 of JARHVA010005985.1, read as the reverse complement.
TATATAATTTGTGAATCAATGTGAGAAATAAAAAATTATAAGTAATTAGGCATAAGTATGTGGGAGCTTCACTATTAAACAAAGGGGATTTAATCCCATGACTACCTAGGTGATTTTGTTAGCTTGAAAAATATGTAGCCAACAACCCCCATGTCTTTTCTTGATATATTTGACATTGAACTATGTCATTATTTTTTATTTGTAAATTTTAATATGTCATTATTTATTTTGTAGACATTTGACTAAGTCCTTTCCTTTGATTGTACAACATTTGAAAATACCCCTTACTTACAGTCTCTTAGGAATATTGTATGTTGGTTTGATTGTTAGTGCTCTTGTGTGGGTGCTTGTTTGTTTTTTTATCTTGTCCTATGTGTGTGTGTGTGTTTCAATGATCTTTATCAGGAATGTTAAGAGTTCATGTGTTCACATTTTTCTATGCATTTCAATGCTACATTTACCTAGACAAGTTTTTATATATGCTACATGGTTCCATTCACATATTACTTAGTTGTATTATCCTTTTGAGGTGAGGTAACTACTGGTTTATATTCTTCCCTCACCTCAAATAGGGAGCATATAAGTGGGTGCATGTCTTAGAGGCATGTTTTTCACAATTTGTTTAGTTTTTATATTCAGTGGGAACATACTTTGGAAGCATGTTATTCACACTTATTCAACATTTAGCACTTTTTTTAGATTCAGTGGGGCATGATTTGGAAGCATGTTCTCCACACTTATTCAGTATTCAACACACCTAGATTTGGTGGGGGCATTATTTGGAAACATGTCCTCCACATTATCACTTATTTAAATTTTAAAATTTCTCCATATATAATGGGGTCATTATTTGACAACATGTTATCCATGTATAAACATAATGTTTTCAAAATTTAATCAAATACTAAAACTTTACATATTGAACAAACCCATTGATACTTAATCTCTCTAAGTGCATGCCCTAAGAGTGCACTAGTGAAGGGTTGGGCAGACCTTTATTTCTTCATAGGATCATTGTTACTTATTACCACATTATTACCAATCCAACCATCTCCTTAAACCATTTCTTAAGCTATTAATCCTCATTTGCACACTCCTTTCCTCTTTCCATCCTCCTTCTCTTACCTTAATTTTATTTATAATAGGTGGTTATACTAGGTCGACTGTGTCTAACATATACATTCTAGTGGTATTTTTCACTTTTTGGGTTTTGTAGCCTTTCAACCAATCTAGCTCATACATAGTGAATAATCCTCGAATACATATTAGGTCAACTGGGTTGACCCTATATAACCAACATTTTTAGAAGGATTTATGACAATATTTTACTATATATATAATATCATTTCATCACTATTTCATATGTGCAATAAATATCTATTATTTATTCATGCTTATTCACAATCTGCTCTTCCACCATTTTACTTGAGGAAACGTAGCTTAGGTTTCTTATTTGGAGAATATAGTCTTGTGGATAAGTCTTGGATGCTTTGTCCTTTCTTAGTGATCCTTAAAAACCACAAAAACCTCTTGTGGAGCTCATTTTTCCAATGGAGAGATTGAGTCTCAATGAATTCACATTCAAGTAAGTATATTCTAGCTTTGTTCTATTCTCTTTTAGTAGATAGAAGTAGCATAAGTGTTGGCTCAAATAATACTATCTTTCATATTTCATGTACTAGGGTGTTACTCATACATAATTTAATTGATGTTCCCTATACATATTTGTTATATTATTTCTAACCCCCACTTTGTTTCACAAGCTTTGGTGTGCACTAGATTAGATTTACTTTCTTGTTATTAAAACAAGTGAATGTTTTAAACCTTAGGAATCCATTAGGGTTGTTGTGAAATTGTGTTAGACTGTAAGCTTTGGAACCCTTCCTATCATGATATGTTGTGATAAGTTATCCCATAATCAGGTCTAGCAGATCCCCATATTGGTCATGCTCTCGCTTAACAAGTGTATCCCTAATCGAAAGTGTAGGTATGCTCTATCTTCTTTGAGCCTGGATTGATTTATAGGTACGATGCATTTTTTATTGCATAAATTATGGTGAAAATGATGTGAAACTAACCCTTATAGGATTTATTTCACTTATTTTCATTCTTTTAGTCATTCTTTTTATCATATTTATATCATACTAGATTAACTCTGTTGGCCCAATTTTTTAACTTCTATGCATAGGTTTCAAGAATAGGCAAATGGATCAACCTAGTTGACCTAGTATATTTTTTTAGCCTTTAAGACATCCAATTTATCCTAATAGGTTGACCCAATCGACCCTATACATTTTTAACACTCTACAGTAGGTTCCTACATAGGTTGATCGATCATGTCGACCTAGTTTATAGGTTTTACCAACATAATTCAAGGTTATTCATTAGAAATATTATTTCATTTCATCTATGATCCACTAATGTTCCTTTTTACCTATTTTTTTCTTTCTTTTCTATCTTTCCTTTCACAATTTATAGTATCTAAAACTACCCTTGCATAGTAAATTGGATTGACCCTATTGATCTAGTTTTGTGTGTTATCTAAAATAACTAGATTAACCCTAGCTAACCCTATACATTTTCATACCTTGATTCCATAGTAAAGGTTAAACCCTATTCTACATTTTTTTCATATAATTTCAACACTATATCTTGTTTCAAATTGGAATTAACCTCATATTTACTAGTAATTAGTTCATACATTTCTTTTCAAGTTGCTTGCATGCTTAGAATAGTTCACATAGTCTAATTAGGTAGTGTTTAATTAATCTATTGGTTTCACTATTTTTAATATATACACACATGGCCAAATCACAAAAACCTAAAAAACATTTTAACAGTTTGTCTACCTAAGGACAATCTACTTAGATTTCATCACCAATGGGGAAGCTGACTTGATGCTCTAATCAAGTACAAAGTATGGTTAATGGTATATTATAGCTAAGCACCTAACACCCTTATTTATATGGTGTGTGAAGTGAGGGGTTAGGGCCCAATACCAAGCTTGTATCATTATCACATACTCCCTTTCATCCCAAATAATTTGAAACCATCCTTAGATTGATATCAAGTACCTTACTTATAGCCCATTCCAATCACATTTAAAATCATTTTTTATTAATCAAATAAACATCTTAGGTTGAATAATTTGTTATCTCTTTACTTTCTAAGTTTATTTTTTGGTATTTTCTCAATTATGTATACAAAAAACATGCATTAGCCAACATTAGTGCAAGGTTTTATTTTGTGTGCCTCAATTAGATTGGTTTGCATTGATCTAATTGACTATTTGTTTCCCTTCAGCTCTTACTTTCCTAGATAGGTTATAAATATTATCTTGTTTCAGCTCATAACTTGTTATCATCTTTATCTTTCTCCCTATATGTTATACTAGGTCAACCTAATCGAACCTATATGTTTTTTATCCCCTACTCATTATATTGGACCAATCTAGTTAACCCTGTATAGTTTGTATCTCATTTTATCCCTTTTCTTGCCTTTGTTTACTATAATAGATTGACCTAGTCGACCTTATATAGTTTTTTATCCCTTTTTGTGTGCTTGATCAACCCAATCAACCCTATATTATCTTTTACTTTCCCTGTTCATGAATCTAGTCTCCTATTTCTCCTATTTTGTATTCTATTCATATCTCTTCAATCAAAATGAAATATCCTATCAAATCTTCTTGGATAGCTTAAATCTATTCAGATACTATATGGGATGTTTATTTCTCCCTGTCTTTTCCTCCCAAGATCACCATCACTCTTGGGGTACCTCTTCTCTTCCACCTATAAACTATAATATGGTGTAAATAACACCTCAAAATGAAGTTGATGGATCTAATCCTTTCCTTACCTACCAAGAAACATCCCATATTCAAAATCTTTAAACTAATGTAGGATTTATTGATACAAGTTTACTTAACAATCCCATTAGCAATCCATCTTCTCCCTAATACTAATTATGGGAGTGCACCTACAAACACCAACCCACCTCCTAATACAACCCAACATTTTGACCAAGTCATTCAACAAATGAACATTATGAAAAATTATAATACTAACCAAATGATGCAACTTCAACAACACTTAATTAATGTGGCTAGTCAACCTCCAACTATTCATCCTCAAGCTAATCCTAACTATATTCCTCCACCTCTTAGGGATGCTTTAGGTTATGTTATTCCTCAACCCATAATTAATAAAAAGATGCTTCAAACCATTAAAAATGATCCTTTATCTCCCTTTATTGTATCCATTGATATTGATAACATATCTCCAACTATCAAATATGATGGGACTAAAGACCCTACCTCATCTCTTAAAGCCTTTGGAAACCTTTACAAAGAATACATCCAAATTAATACCTTCACCACTACTAAAATATTATTTAAAACATCTATTGGTGATGTATTAGAATGGTCTGATCAAATTCCCCAACATTCTATTTTACAACTTGAATATTTGGTTAATCCTTTAGTTAAAGAGTTTCAAAACAATGATCTTCCTAAAAGTTATCTTAGCCACTTCATCAATGTTAAAGAATCTCTCAATGAATCAGTTCATGACTTTGTCAAAAGATGGAAATATTTAGCTCATAAAGCCAACCATAACATGACTAATGATAACTTATTAAAACTATTTATCACCATTTTGACTCCTATTCTCCAATATAAGGTTTAAACCTTTGCTTGCCAAACACTTAATGAAGCTCTTAACCAAGCTAAATGTCAAGACTTTCTTATGAAGTAATTTGAACCTAATATCAAACTCCTTAAATGATATTTCCAAACATCTAATGCTATCACTATTAATTCTATGGAAACCAAACAAAGCATTTCTAAAACCAATCTTCCTTCACCTTCTCATACACCTCTTACAGTTCATTAAATGAAACAATTGTTACCACCTTTGAAACCGTTCATCTATCACAATGATCCTCGTAAGTGGTATGACCCAAATATATTTTATTGGTTCCATTCCAACATTTGGCATTCTTATGAACCTTATAGAGGGTTCAATAATTTTTTTTGTCTCCTATATTCTTGGCAATTAATTCAATCATGACGCTATGATCAATCTTCATCATCAATAATACATTGTTGCTTCCCAAAAATGACAAACTTTCAAATATTCTACATGTAATAACCAAAGCTATTATTTAAATAATAAATCAAGTGTCAAGGATTTTTGTGACATTAATGTTGATTATGACCAATATTATAACAACTTTCAATATGTCAACTCTACCAAGGTCAATTATCATCATAAATCAGCTCACAAAGATCCCATTACTAAGACTGAAAAGCCATATTTATAAGAAAAAATTATTAAAGATACTACCACTACTAATGTTGATTCAGAATCACCTAAGGAACAAATTCCTCCTTTTGATTCTCTAATCACATCTATTCCTCTAAAGTCTAATTTATCTTCTAAATTTCATTGGAATTTTATTAAAGAACTTAACTCTATGCCTTGTAATATTCCACTTATGGATTTGGTTTGTACTTCACCTATCATCATAAATTACTTATGTAACAAGTTCAAGATATTGATGATATATATTCCATAGATGAATAACCACCTTCTATTTAATCTCAACCTACTAATGTCAATACCATTGTAACCTCGTTTCCCTCTTCCATACCTTCCATTGTGTTCTTGAAGAGGACATGATCAATGATGAAATTATATTTTATGCTGATGATCCACCAATCTTCATTAAAGTAGCCATTAATACCACTTTTATTTAGAAAGTTCTAGTTGATGAAGGTTTATGTATTAATGTCACATCTTTATTGCTTATTCAACCATTTGGTTATAACAAGGATCATCTCAAGTAAACCTATCTTAATTTTAATGTTTTTGATAAGACTAATCAAAAGCCACTTGGTTGTATTTGGATTCCATTAACCATAGGACCTAAGAATATTTAAAACAAGCTTATAGTCCTTGATATCCCTTTATCTTATAAAAACCTCCTTGGTCATCCATGGACTCATTGAATGAGGGTTATTTCTTCTCTCGATAGTCAATGTATTAAACTATTACATAATGGAAAATGGTATAAAAATGATGTTGACCTTAATACATAGAGTATCTAATTCCCTAATCCTAAACATCAATATCATATTCCTACAATTCCTAAGATTAACAATGCTCTTTTACCTGAGTTCATCAACATGTATCCTGATTTACAAGTTAATCTTGTGGATTTTGATGATGACGAGCCTAATTATTTACAACACACTTTCAATACTACCAAGTTAACTCCCTACATTTCCCAATGGCTTTCTTATTCTCTCTTACCAAGAGACTTTACTATTTCTCTCATGGATGAGATTACCAAAATTTCCCCTCCATGCAATGCTTTCTCTACTAGAAGATGCCTTAAATTGCAATGATTTTAGGGTGACTAAATTATTTCAAGATCCTATCATCATGTATCCTTGTACATTCAGTAATATTTGAATTTCATACTCTAAAACTCCCCTTGATTCTCAAGCATGTACGATTTCTCCAATATATGATAATAACTATATCATGGCCCAAGCTCAATTTAGAGACTTAGATGTCTAGCATTATTAGAAAACTTTAGCCCAAATCCATGCTTTTAATCAAGATGTGCATACCATTTTTTTGGATCATACCTTAGATCTTGAAGGTCATGTTCCTCCTCTCAATCCTTTGCTTATTGATATTCCTAAGGTGGTAGAGAAAATTAAACATTCTAAACCTCTAGAAGCTCTTACATATTCTCTACTTCCTTTGGACCTTATCATTACATCCAATCCTTCTCCCATCATTGATTCAACTAGCACACCAACTTCTTCAACTCCATCTACTTTTTCTTCTCCCTAAATTACACTTGAGTCTAAGGTCACTATTATTCATCAAATTCACTGTGAGTCTAATTTTCATGCCAATCAAATCTTAGATATTAAAGCAGATGTTGATTAGAATGGTCCTCTTCCTATTGTTCATATTTATGAAGCTATCTCTGAGTTCCTTTATGCCTGAGAACCTCAACTTCCTTGGTAACATCATAAACTTGGAAATTTTAAGACTAAAACCCATTACTTCAACAACTTCATTGCTAGTGTTTATCCTAAAATAAATCCAATTTATGCCTTACCCAAAGCACCATACCACTTTCAAGATAAAAATGCCATGAGTATTGAATAAACCACTCATATCGAATATGGTAGACCATATTATCCTTGACTGATTATAGTTTCTCAAGATAGTTCACATACTAAACATGATAATTTTAGATTATTCTTTGATAAATATCATAAAGCTTTTGCTTGGTCCTATAAAGACATGCCTAAAATCGATCCTAGAATTGTGGTGAATAATATCATTACTTATCCTGATGCTAAGCCTATGCATCAAAATCAAAGAAAATTTCCACCTGAAGTTCTAACTTTATTTCATAAGGATTTCATCAAATTACTTGATGTTAAATCCATCAAACTACTAGATTATTATGAATGGGTTTCCAATATTATCCCCATTTGAAAGAAAGTAACTATGTTTATTCACATTTGTATTGATTTATGCAATAATTATCTTATTTATCCCAAGTATAATTTTCCATTACCTTTAATATATTCCATCATTGATTCCATGACTAGTTATGAAATTTTCTCTCTTTTGGATGGATTCTTAAGATATAATAAGATTCATGTCGCTACCAAGGACCAACATAAGAATACTTTCACCAAAAAAAGGGGCACCTATTTTTATGTCAAAATACCCTTTGTCTTAAAAAATGGCAAAGCCACTTACCAATGAGTGATCACTCAAATTTTTTAACATCTCATTCAAAAAATTGTTGAAACCTATGTGGATGATATTATTTATAAATCTAAACATCATAAAAATAATATTTTCAATATCACTATCATCTTTGACCATATTATTAAATATAAAGTTAGACTTAATCCTTACGAATGTGTCTTTGGAGTCACATCTAGAAAATTGTTAGGATTATTAGTCTCTCCACGACATCAATGTTGACCCTATAAAAATTAGTGTTATCATCAACATGCCCATTATTCATTCTATTCCTAGCATTCATACTTCAACAATCTTCGGGAAATTAGATGATTCATCCCTGAAATAGAATATCAAATTCACTTTTTTTATTCCCTTCTCAAGAAAGGTACTTTTTTATAATGGATGCATCCATGTTGAAATTCCTTTGATAACATGAAAGAGTCATTTATTCATGTACATACACTTCATCCTCCTTCTAATGAGAAAACTTTGATTCTATATACTTCTTCCAAACCTATTTTCATTAAGGAAATGCTTTCCAAACAAGATGATATGGGAAGAGAGTATGTTATCTACTACATTAACCAAGGCCTCTTGGATTATGAAACACTTTATACTAAAATTGACTATGATTAGCTCGCTATCTATTTTAAATCTAAAAATCTTGGTCACTACATGCATTAACTAAGTACTTATGTCATTTTTCATTTTGAACCCCTTCATCATTTTTTATCCAAAGAATTTCTTCCTAGAGATAGAATTGGTAAATGGAAGGTCTTACTTATGGAATTTGATCTCTACATCATCCCTCAAAATGATATTAAAGGTCAAGTAATAGCTAATTGACTTGCCATAGCTCCCATTCCAACCACTTTTTCTCTTCAAGATGATCTTCCAGATGATAATATCATTTAAATTAAAGGTTTTAATCAATCTATCTCTCTCAAAGATTATTTTCATATCTTTACTGTTGATCTTGAAGCCAATCAACTTGATGAATATTCCATTCCATTTAGTACTACTAAACCAAAAATAGTTATCTAGGAGATCCCTAAAATTAATGTTGACTTTCATGAGGATTCTTGGACCCTTCACTTTGATAGTGCTAAATTCCTTTAAGGAACTGGGGTAGGTTACATTCTCAGAAGTCCTCTCAGTAAAATCATTCCTTTAGCCTTTCTCTTCACCTTTGATGTCACCAATAATATGGCTAAGTATGAAGCTCTTCTATTAGATATGTGATATGCTCTTGACTTAGACATTTAATACCTTCATGTTTTAGGTTATTCTCAACTTATTTGCTATCAAGTTAGTGGTGATTATCAATGTAAAACTCAAAACCTCATCACCTATCATCCAATTCCAACCACTCTTGCTAAGGATGTTATCTCTTTCACTATTAAGTCTATTCATAGAGATCAAAATTCCATTGTTGATTCTCTTTCCTCTTCATCCTCTCTATTTCATCCTCATTAAGTTCTTTTTTATCCTTGATTTCTTATACAAATATTAAAATATCCATCTTCAACTCAATTACCTGATTTTCTTATCTATCATATTGAGGCTATTGCCATTAGACAAAGCTTGTGATACAAATATATCATTAAGTTATTAGAAAATAAAAATTATCCACCTAATTTAGACTCTCATTAAAAGACACAAATTCATAAACAAGATTTCAAGTATGTATTTCAACACAACAACCTTTACTATCACAACAATGAGTGTACCTTGCTCAATTGTGTTATATAAGATGAGGTCACTCCTATTCTTGAAAATACACGTAGGGGAATTTGTGGTGGTTATCATAGTAGACATGTTACAACACACAAGTGCCTGTATATAGGTTAATTTTAGCTTACTCTAAAAAATGATGTAATTAAATGTGTAAAAATATGAAATTCTTGTCAGCTTCATGATGATCTAATTCATTCACCTCCATTAGAAATTCAAACCATAAAATCTCCTTGGCCATTTTCCATCTAGGGATTTAATCTCATTGGTAAACTTCCTTTTTCCAAAGATGAACATGTCTTTATCATCACCATTACAAAATATTTTACCAAGTGGGTAGAAGCTATGCCCCTTGTCAATGTCATCAGTCCTATAATTTCCAAATTTATTATTAATCAAATAATTTTCCACTTTGGCATTCCCAATACAATAATTTAATACAATGGTGGTAATTTTAAAAACAAACATGTTAAACAACTTTGTAATAAATTCAATATTAATCATAGATTTTCATGCCCTATCATCCGTATTGTAATCATAAATTTTCAGCCAATAATATAATTTTAAATAAAATTATTCAAAAGACAATTTATGAAACCTTCATGGATTGGCATATTCATCTTTACCCTACACTTTAGACCTATTTGACTAGCATACGTAATGCCACTGGGGTAACTCCATTCTCTCTAGTCTATTGTTTTAAATCAGTTCTTCCTTTAGAATTGGAGCCTCCCTCTCTTCGTATATTTATTCAAGGCATTATTCTTGATGAAGAATTGTTTAAATCTCACCTTAATACCCTTGATATTTTTGATGAATGTCATATTTTTGACTTGTAGCATAATTGCCAATACAAGGCTCACATTACTAGACAACATAATAAATGTGTAAAAGTTTGCATTTTTGATGTTGGTTATCATGTCCTTAAATTAAAATACACCCATGATAAATAAGGTAAATATTCACAAAAAATGTGGGGACAATATTTAGTTAAAGACATTTTTGGTCCAAGAACCTACCATATTCAAACCAATGAAAGCCATTTTTTCAAAGAGCCCACCAATGCACAATTCCTTAAACAGTACTTTGTCTAAACATTTCCCTCTTTTCATGTTTTCTATCTACATATATCTAAAAAAATTTATAGGTTACTTACATGGGTTTCTCCCTCTTTAGTAATTTCCTTCCTTTCACAAACCTTTAGTCCTCCCCTTTTGGTCTTTTGGTTTCTTGATATACCATAGTTGTTATTTATCTTCTTGTATTTTCTCTTGTTTTTTTCACCCCTTGGGTTTTTATTTATTAAGTTTATTTGTAAAACCACAGATACAACCCAACATTCCTCACAAAACTAAAAAAAAATTATTTTTCTCGCATACTTTTTTCTTGCCAATGTTGTTTTAGCATCCCTTAGATTTTTCTTTTATGAGTTACTTTGTAAGACCGAGGATAGGAGCCGACATTCCTCATAAAATTACCACCTATTTAATTTATTTTTTCCTTATTTTATGTATTTTTAGTGTAATATCATGGATAGGAACCAACTCGCCTCATAAATTATCACCTTTTCATGTTCTTGAACTTTATCTTTTGCTTCTTTTTCTAGATGAAATTTTACACAACAATCTATGTTGGCATGTTTTCCTCCATTTCCCTCATTCTCATGATAAATAATCACAATTAGATATCATTGTATCCCTATTTTCCCTTTGTCACAATTTTTTTTTCATTTTGAAGTAATTAAATTTGTTCCATGTGTCATTCCTCTTGATTTCCACTTTATTTCACCCCTCATTGGATAAAACAAGGTCAAAGTCAAGATAATGTTTTTATTTTACCTAGATTTATGAGACTCTTTGACCCCATGCCCTTTGAAGTTTTCTCTTATAATAAACCTTGTCCCAAAAAGTATTCAAATGAAATTCATCTTTAACACCCATGTTTAGTTTTCCAAATATATATGGAGGAAGAATAGAATAAGGCATCAAGAAAATTAAAAGCCAAATCATTTCAAATAAAGGCAATGATATTTAAAAGGCAACATATAGCTCTCAAAAGTAAAATTCATACCAAAATATGTGATTAAAATCACTTCTCCTATCTCTAATTGATGCTCAAACTCCACAGTTGGATTCACATAAAGCCGAGGTCCTTTGAGGTGTGATAGGCTAGTAGATTGTAATAAGGGAATTCAATAAACTCTATGGCGCTACCTACTTTCTCATATAAGTACCCAATCTTCACAGTAGACTGATGACTCTATAAGGGGTACTGAATAATGGGGAACATGTCATATAGAGGTAGTTTCATTTTAATTTTCATGCATTTATCCTTCATGGGATGATTTATATACTCCATTTTTTAACCTAAGACTTGTGTGGCTAAGATAAGTTCTTCATGGTCCTTAAGGTCGAAAGTCCTCTTGTTTTGAGAAAATTAATTTGAGTGTCTTGACTTTGATAAAGAGTTCTTCTATCTTTATTTTTATTTCATTATCCCATCCACCCATTTATTCTCCCCCCTTGATAGGTAAATTATGATTCCAAATATATTTTCCCTTATTTATTTATTTATTTTTTCTTCATCTCTTAAAAACATGCTAGCACTACTTTGTTTCAGTTTTATCTATCCTTAGAGCAAAACATATTTGAGTAACTATGGATTACCTTTATTTACACCATAATTTTACATTTATACACTTAATTTACATTCCTTTTACCATTTATCATAGATTTGTTGTCCTACTATTATGAACACTTGAGTTTATACCCTTTTTCCATTATTGAGTGAGGTTGGCTTGTTACTTGTCACTTGACAATGTTGTTTTGTCTTTTTATGCACCTTTTTCCATTATTGAGTGAGATGTGGATTTTTAATTCTCACTCATCAATGTTTTTTTACCATTTTGTTTAAGTCTTTTACCTATTTATTTTATTTTGTTTTACCATCATATTTGACATATATCCTTGGTTTGACTTGGTGAGTTTATCTTTCTTAATTAAGGATAGCTTGTTTAAGTTTTTTAGTCTTTAGTAGCCTTGGATTTTTAGTTACCTAATTTAATCTTATTTTTGACTTGGTCATTTGGTCTAACATAGTACTTGTCACCTCAGCTTGCCAAATTTCTCAAGTACATCCCATCCTCATAGCACTAGTTATATTGGCTTTTCTTACATTTATTTGTTTTTGCTCTTCAGTTTTATATTCTTGGGTTTGTCGAAAGTAGTCCCTATACCTTACAAAATCAAAAATAGCATAGAAGACAACCATCTCATGATAAATCTAAGTCAAGGTATGCATTACATTTATTTTTTTAAGTTATTTTATTTTTAGATTAATTCCCCTTTCAATCATTTAATTTCAATCATTTTTGCTTTAAAATACTACAACTCTTTTTTAGCATTAACATTTTGTGTTACTATGTTCTTTCTCTAAGCACCATCCCTTGTTACACCTTAGTGATGTATGACAACATTCAAGTGGGGCATATGTATACACATAATATTTTCAAACTTTTATCAAATATTGATGCTTCAAATCTTGTAGGAACCCATTGAGACTCAATTTCTTTGATTGAATTCCCTAAGGGGTGCAATGAGAAAGGGATGATTAGACCTTTGGTTCTTTGTATGATTGTTTTCCTTTATTTCCACATTATTATCAATCTAACCAACTCCTAAAAACATTACCTAAGTTATTACTCCTCCCTTACACACTCCTCTAGTCTTTTTCCTCTTTTCATCCTCCTTTTCATACCTTAAATAAATTTTGGGTAGTTAGCTATAAAAGGTTGACTGGGTTGACCCTATATAATCTATGGGTATTTTTCACTTTTTGGGTTTGTTAGGTTTTTGGCCGACTAGCTTAGAACTAGTGAATTATCTCCAAAAACAAACAAGTTTGACTAGGTTGACCCTGTCCAGCCGATGTTTCTAGAAGGATTTAGGGTAAGATCCACTTATATATACAAGATCATGTAATCATTATTTCATATGTGTAATAAAGAGTTATTATTTTCTTATGCTTTTTCACAATCTATTCTTCCACCATTCTACTTGAGGATACTTAGCTTAGGTTTCTTATTTGGAGAATCTAGTCTTGTGGATAAATCTTAGATGATTCAGACTTTCTTAGTGGTTTTTTTAAACCACAACAACCTCTTATGAAGCCCATTTATCTAAGGGAGAGATTGACTCTCGATGAGTTCACATTCAAGTAAGTATATTCTAACTTTGTTATCCTCTCTTTCAGTAGATGTAGGTAGCATAAGCGTTGGCTCAAATAATAATATCTTTCATATTTCATGTATTAAGGTGTTACTCATACATACTTTAATTGAGGTTCCCTATACATATTTTTTATATTATTTTTAAATCCTACTTTGTGCCAAAAGCTTTCTTGTGCACTAGATTAGATATACTTTCTTGTTATTAGAATATGTGAATGGTTTAAACCTTAGGACTCTATTAAGGTTGTGTGATTGTGTTAGATTGTAGGCTTTGGAACCCTTCCTAGCATGATATGTTGTGATAAGTGATCCCCTAATTGATTCCAATGGATCCCCATATTGGTCATGCTCCCACTTAACAAGTGTATCCCCGATCAGAACTGTAGGTATGCTCTATCTTCTCTGAGCCAAGATTGACTTATAGACATGGTACATTTTTGATTGCATATAATCCACACATATACAGTTTATGAATTAGCCAAAGAACATAGTTATATGATTTAGAATCCAAATTATGGAAGAATTATATATATTGGTACCATTTTATACATAGTTTTAGCATGAGACACATACATGGTGTATATGATTTGCAATGTGTGCCTAATATTAAAAAATATAAATAAGTTTTATATTTTAAAACACTCTTATGGACTTTCACCACTCAATAGGTTAGAATTTTATGGACTATATTAATCCAATCTACTACAATAGTGGGTATAATTGTTGGTATAGTTTATATGATTAAATCACTCAATCTTTCCAAATTTTTAGGTTGGACTTTATTTTCTCATCTAGCCTCGCCATTTTGATAGCATGAGTTGAATTTTCTTAGTTATACTCACCAGGTTATAAGTATGACTAGGTTACATGATTGAGTTAATCTCAATTATCAAGTGGAAATTTACCTTTCTATTCAAGGTTGATGGATTGTGCCTTCTAATATCTCTATTTCCTTATATATATGAACTTTATAGATCTATATATTTTCCCTAGTATGAATTTATGTGATTCATAGTGATGCATCTTTCAAATCAAGTTACCAATAGGAAAGGTAGTTACATCAATACATAGGTGTACTCCTAAACCTTGATATTTCAACTTTAATAATTTAAAATGATTTAAATTTTAGATTATATACATTGATTCTATATTATAACATGCTCTTGGTTATATTTCAATAACCATAAAATCACTCAATCTAGGCTCACACAAAGGCAAGGTGTGTTATACACAACTAGGTATACATTTCTTATGCTTTAAACTAATAATTTAATTAATAGTTAAATGGGGGTCAAATGTAGAATATATTTATGAATTATATATAACCTCAATATTGTAGACTTGGAAAACTTAGAACTTGGTTTTTCCTCTCAATTCTAGACCTTTCTTTCTTTCAGAAGTCTTATGTTTGCTTTATCTTGCACCCCTTTACCTATCTCTTGGTCTGATGAGTATTCTGTTAATGACCCATACCTTTTATCTTGTCTAAAATACTTAAAATAGGATTATCTTATGTCCTTACAAGTTCTAATATTGTACCTAATTTCTAACTACCATAACACAGGCATAAATCCTAAACCCTTACATTGATGCTAGTGTCCTATCCTAGTGTATGTGTCCAGAGCCTTGAAGTCATCTAATTTTAAAATGAAATGTATCCTAATGTTTGGCCTATGCTATTTAATTAATATATTTCTTGATAGGAGTGGTATATATTTGTAATTACTTCTCATTCATTCCTCACCTAGTATTCATACAAAGATCATTTAATTAATTAAAACTTCCCTATTTATGTTTATTTTTGTATCAGTCATAAGGACAACACATTTACAAGTATGAAGTACTGAAGGAGTATCCCAAGATCTGAATTTGACATGTTACAAGCTAGGTCACTAATGTACTTACTTTCCACATATTACATGATGACACACAAGCCAACATGTAGGTGAGAACTAAATAAATTTGAGGCCCTATTTAGAGTATTGGCTATGTAGGTAGCACTCATTTATAGAGGGGTCTTTATGGTTATCTCAAAACCATGTGCCCACTAACTTATTTTTCCAATATCATTATGAATATGAAGAAATAATGTTTTAAAATTTCATGAGTTACAGTTCATGATCCAGATCTAAATACACCAAGGTAAAGGTGAAGACAAAACCAAAAGCATCCATGTGTTTCCATAATTTTATAACATGTACTTCATATAGGTTGCTTCCATTAGGTTTATACAACAGTGTCAATGTTAACATCTAAGGTTGATGTTATTTTATAAAAATCCAAAGGTACTCAATGTAGAATTTAGTGATTATTCCAGAATCCATAACCGTATAAGCATCAAAAGTAGCAAAGTACATTGTTTCTTTTTCATTTTTATATCAGGTATAGTTGTACTTATTATTTTTAGTAAATCCTAGTTTAATAATTTCAACATATGTTGTATATGATTTTAACATTTAATTGACTTGTTTTAGATCTAATTATCACCCTTTTACATTATCATTTCTATATTATTAACCCTATCTAACCTAGTATCCACATCTAAAATTTATGATTAAATAACTAGTGGGATAGAATTAGTTTGAAAAGGTTCACTCATAAGTTGTAATTTACCATATACTTGAAACATATGTATGATAGAATCATCATTACTCTCATTTCATCATATGAAAACATCCTTGCATAATTTGGAAACATGAATATAGGATCATTCATATCACATCAAGATTTTAAAGGATAAATTACATCATTTTGAATGTCACTAAGGTTTTCATGTAGTATTTTACTAAAAAAATTTTATTGAGATGGAGACAAATAGATATTATGTTCATGTGAATTTTGTTATACTTATAGAGAGAATTAAGGTATAACACATTTTGTTTCTAGAGAAAAAAAGCATAATAACATTCTACTAATGTAAAAGTGGGATTATCTAGAGAGAGAAAATAAGAATCACATTGCACTTTTGTAGCATTAGCATTACCTAGAGAGAAAAGGAGAATCACATTTACTTTTGTATCATTTACATTATTAAGGGAGAGAAAAAGACAACCTCATTCTAATTTTATAACATTGGAATTATATATAGAGAGAAAATTATAATCATGTTATAATCAATAAAATTGGTATTATTTATATCATGAGAATTTTTTATGCATTCATTATTCTTATGCATTTATTTTTTATAAATCTTAATGCAATGAAGTGCAGTAGAAAACCATAGAGATAAGTGAGGTGTATTCTCAAATAAATAATATTTAGATTATTAGTCATGCAACATGGGTGGAATAGGAATATGTGAATTATTATTATATTCCTCTTATTCTAATCTATGATTAACATAAGATTATAAAGAATAATTAGGGGAACTAGGCTCTTTTATTTGAAAAGCATTATATTATTCCTCTTCCTCATTATATGATTCTTCATAATTTTAATTTTAATAATTTCCTTAAAAATAATATTCCTCATATACATCATTATCATTATTCCATTCACTAGATTAATCATATGTACATAATTGCTAGAAAATAGAAAATCCAAAGGATAAGGAATATTAGGGTTTCTAGTAGAGGTATATATTTTGAAGTTACCAAAGAATTAAAGGGAAAATAAAAGTAATAATATCTATTCAAAAAAACACTTTGACATTGAAACCTTGAGTCACAAATTTATAAACAATGATAGAATTAAATATACGGGTTCACAAATATGTTTTTATCTAAGATTATATTAATGCAATAATAAACTTTAGTTAGATATAAAATAATATAATAAAATATAATTATGGATTTTTAGGACATGAAAAAATATAGATTCATACCTATTATTCAAAAATAAAATTACACAACTCTCAATAAACAAATAAAAGATGACAAAGAAAGACTTGATTTATTTGTCACACTTACCCAATATATGCCAGATTTTTTTAATATAATGTTTTGTATTGTGATTGTATTATGTTAATTTATAAAACTGATGATTGTTTCAATTCTGAGTTATAACTAACTAAAATTAGATAGTACCAACTATTGATTTTAACCTCTATGGGTTGATCTTAACCCTAAGAGTATAGGTTTTTAAAATTGATTTTTGTTACTATTATGGGTCAAAATTGACTAAAATCAAATAATATCAAATATAAATCTTGACCTCTATGGGTTTATCTTGACCCCTTTTGAGTGTATAACAAGACTATCAAACTCATAGAGTATATATGATGGATATGTATGTGACTTGCACTATTTTTTATTTTGAATAATCTTTTTGTATGTATTTTTCCTTTGTAAGAATAGTAATAGACTTTAAAATGTGAAGATTTCTTCCTTTTGGGAATAACAAAAATGATTTAATATTAAGAGACAACAATTTGTAAAACAAATATATATATATATATATATATATATATATATATATATATATATATATATATATATATATATATCACTCAATTGTATTTGGATATGGTTCCAATGTGATAGAGATTAATACATATAGTTCTGAAATGGTGTTTCTATGTATATTTTATCATTGTGTTATGTGTAGTGAGTACTCTATTTGCTTTAATCTATTAATCATATGATTTTATACCAAAAAATAAGATTATAATAAGTCTATGTTTATTTATGCATATTTTAGATTTATCTATTAATTATATATTCAATCTAAATTTCCATCAAATGTTTACTTTTATTACTCCATGCACAATTTATCCATGTACTAGCATGTTTTAAAGGGTTTTCAAGGAATCTTTGTTAACAATGGTATGGTGAGCATGGAAATTTTTATCAAAACATGTTGAGATGGTTGCCAGAGAAAATAAATATACAAATTTGGATCCATGAAATATTTTTAAAAAAATTAGAAGAACCAAGAAGAATAGGGATGACTACAAAAAAAATTATTTAGGAGCATATTTATGGATAAATATATGAATTATCTAAGCTATTAGTTGTGTGTTTATCTATATTGGATTATTATCATCTTTATCTGAGAATGAAAAAACTCATATCTTGGTCAGAATAAAAGATAAAAATCCTATGAAATCTAGATACTGATTGGACTCGTGCAATAGACTATTAGACCAAGACTACCATTGAAGGATATATCATTGAATTTTATGTATAAGGATATTTTTATTTTTGAAGATATGTAAAACCTATTTATTATGGGAATATGTGTAAATTTATTTCAGTGACTACCTACTCTGATTAAGATGTTCGTTATGGAAAAGGCCATGGTACCTCCTCCTGCTAACATAGAATAGTCTGTTTTGGCATTATGTGGATACATGTGATGTAGGACTAAATGGTTTAGATCTGAGAAAAGGAAATTGAAATTGAACCCATAATGTGGAGGACAAAAATATCTATAGTTAGAGGAAAATTATGGGATCAGAAAGAGAGATGCAACAACAAAGAAGATGGAACAAATTAAATATTATTTATTTAACTACAAATAGAAATATGAATAAAGTAGAGGATTATAAATAGAGGGAATCCTAGAGAGACTTCACATGATGATGGAAGTAGATAAGGTATAGAGTATGTATAATGGAAAGATAAGGACCCACTAACGAAGAAGAAAAAGTTGAAAGTAGCAAGGATTTAGAGCAGAGTAAGAGGAAGATGAAGGTAGGATAATAGTAGAGTAGTTAAAAGATAGGAGTAAATGATAATCAAGAGGAAAAAATTATTTGAATTAGTGAAATAATATTCCCAGGAAGAGATTATGTAAAAGTATAAAATTATCATAGGCTCATGTTCATAAACAAAAGAAGTTAAGGATAAAGATCATTCATTTCTTGAGCACATATCCTCCCATCCCAATTTGTCATTAGTAAAAACATGAAGTATAAAGGAAGGGATGGGTAGAAGTTGGCTTTAGTAATTTATAGATAAATTTGATAAAATTAGTGTAGAGACTAGGAATTCAATAAATAAGAATAGTCTAGAAGAGTTTGGATTTAATTTTGAGACTAGTTTTAAGACACATGTAAAACTAGTGCATAGAAGACTGTAGTCATAGTTACTAGTACATAACTACCTATAGTTACATTAAAAAGTGCATAAAATCCATTATTAGTAATCACCAATACACCAAATATGGCACTAAATCAAGTCATGTTTATTTTTTTGACACAATATGACCTTGAGCAGTATTTGTTAACATGTGACATGAAATGACAAGTTAAGGGAATAAAATTTGATGATGTAATGAAGTGAAAGATCATAGGATCTTTAGAAGGTGAAAATTTGGAATTCATTTTAAAAATTAATGTTAATTCCCTAAATTTTCAAAAAGTTAAAGATCAATTGATTACATAATTTAGCATTAAAAAGCTCTCAAATCAGACTATTCAAGATTTGAAGGAGATTTGATAGTAGAGTATAGAATTCATATGGGAATATGATCACATATTTTCATATGTGATGAATAATATTTATTTCATCATGGAATAAAAGGATATAAATACATAGTTTGTAGAAGGGTTGTGATCCAGAATCAGATTTGCTATTGTGTAGTTCCAATTATTAACTAAGGTTATTGTTCAAACTATTATCCTATGCATAGATAAAATTGAGGACTATGAAGATGGTCCATTATAAGGCTCCAAAGTTTAGGAAAAAATATGCTTTCCTCAAAGGGATCGATGATATGAATGAAAGTGATATACCTAAATTAGGCTTATTGTGTATAAAGTAAGG
Source organism: Torreya grandis (assembly GCA_037957365.1). NCBI lineage: Eukaryota > Viridiplantae > Streptophyta > Pinopsida > Cupressales > Taxaceae > Torreya > Torreya grandis. The sequence continues at coordinate 698,587 of JARHVA010005985.1, read as the reverse complement.
TTTATAAGGGCATCATATAAATGATTATCCTAAACTCATGACTAAGTGTTATGGACTATGTAGATTATCAAGGTAGACAAACTCAATGTGTTATCTATTACAATAGTACATTCAAAAAGATCAAAGTTTTTAATATATTTTTTATAAATCGACCAATCATGATGAGAAGAGTTGTTGACCTTTACAGGAACTGAAAGAAGATATCTATTTTATTGTTTTTAAAATAATGGGGTTTTATTCCTAGTTAAATAAATAGGTCTGAGAAAATTAAATTAGTAAATAATATGTAAAAATTAATCTACTAATTTGTATAAATATATTTATATTTTTTTCTTTCCTAAATATAGTAATAAATAATAAAAATGTAGCTTAGCTTATTCTAGATGATCCAGACTAAAACAAGCTCTAATACCATAGGAGCAAGAATGAGAAAATATCAAAAACTAGATATTGAGGTTCATTTCTAGATTGGACAGGAGTAATAAAAGTGGAACACCCTAATTTTTGGCATTATAGTCCTTTTTTGGTGCTATTGTGTAGGTGATTTAGGATTTTTGGGTTCTGTTCAACATTCTTGTGTTACCTTATTAGTGAAATATCGAAGCCTATAAGCCGATAGAGCTGGTTGTGTATCTATTTTTAATATTCAAATCCCTAGGATCTCTTTATTCTTGAACATGAATGGAAACTCAAAAAATATAGTGAATGGGTTAGTGTGTAAAGGATATGCTAGATACACTCCACACCCTATGTGTGGGCACATTGCCTATATACCAATACTCTAAGGGATTAAGATAATGTAGTTCTCCCATTGAAGTACTTGGTGTAATTATGTGTGATAAATTTAATTAGATACAAAATTGGATGTACTTCACTTGGATAGAGATTGGTGCAAAGGTTTGAATAAAATTGAAATGATCTTAGAAGGATGTGTGCAGAGAATAGAGAAGAGTGCTTGAGTGTACTTATTTGTATTCTTGCTTCTCTCTTGTAAATGAGTGTAAACCCTTACAAATGGACTGTAAATGGAATTTTATAGTGAAATTAATGATCATGGGTTAAATAAATTCATGTTAGGCTGATAATAAAAAGGATAAGGATCTAAAAGAATCTGACTGTTAGGACCAATTTTACACTTAGACAACAATATCAAAATAAGGATACCTCAGGTTTCAGTGCTCCTATCCAAGTTGGGCATAATTTCCTAGAGTATATGAGACTTGGGGGATGGATCTAGGCCTAAAATAGCTACTTGGTTCTATAAGGGTTAAGTCTAGAAGGTTGTGTATGATTAGGAATTAGTGACAAAATAGCCTAGAAGGGTTGTGTAAGCAAGTAAGAAGACCTATGGATTGGGTGTCATTAGCCATGCTTAAGTCATCTAATAACACATTTTATATGACTAAATTTTCCCTCCCTTTATTCTAGTGATGAAACAAATTGAAATACTAGGATAAGGGAAAGTAAAAATCATACCTAAACTTACCTGTAAAGGAGAAGCTCATGAAGTTATGTAATGTTGGATATGCATAGAGAGATCACACTATGAAGTGTGAATCTATAATGAAAACATAAAAGTAGATAAGTTATTAATAGATATGCTATATCTAAAATAAGAATGTATAAAATATAAGTAAGATCAAGATAAAGGAGTGAATACACCTCACCAAATATGTGAACCAATACAAAACCTATTGTGATGTTAGATTATGCTAGATGATGTTGGGTATGTGTTGAATCAAGAGTAATATCATGAATAGAGCTATGTTCTCAATTCCCTAGAAGTGGATAAAAAATGTAAAGGTATGCCCTTTAGATCCATCATCTCCCACTAAGTGAATTTGATGAATCATGTGTGTGTTAATCAATATTTGAACTATGTGTCTAATCCCTATGAATAGGTGGCTCAAGAATATAAAGACTAGCCCTTTGACTCCATCATTTCCCCATAAAGTGAAGCTATGAAGTAATACAAGTATAGAGTAGATGTCATATGAGATGGTTCATGGAACCCATGCATCTTTTGGAAATCTAAAAATGTAGTGTGGATAGCTTGAATGTATGTTGGAAACTAAGCCACTCTTAACCATTTTAAAATATGGAGGTTAGGCTTGTATGAAATCCACTCCAAAATTGATGTACTAGGCTTATGTGAAATCCACCTCAAGAACTCAAGTAATCAGAAAGCTAAACTTGTATGAAATTTCAACTTGAAAGTGATTCCAACCACATGTATATGGAGTAAGGCATGTAACTGTTGAGAATGCATGGATGATAAACTAAACTCAAAAACAAAAGAAGACCAATGTGCCATGCACATTTCCCCCAATCACTAGTGTCTAGAACATGGATCCTGATTTGGAAGTTATGTCATCTACCTAATCTATAACTAAAAGTGGGAATCATCATGTCATTCATGATAACCCCCTATATCTAGATTCTCTAAGAAAAATATACTAAACTACTGATTTTAAATGATCTAAATGTGTAAAAACTATATTTAAACTAAATTTTTTTCCTATTTTTTGAAAAATTGAGTGTTTTTCTACCTATATAGGAGAACTAAAATTATGATGCCCTTGTGTTTGGTGATACTATCCATTTTTGGTGTTATTTTCCTATGTTGAAACTTATTACTAATCTAGAATTGCCACTATTTTTTTGCTATGTTTTGCTAGTTTGGCCTTTAGATTTTTAACTAGGTGATATAAATGATACTATTTTGACTTTTAGGATCTTTGATCTTTGTGACAAAACCCCTATTTTTTACCCCCTCTTATAAAGGTAGAAATTATGAACTTGTAATGACTGCCCTAAGAAGAAAGGGTCTTGCAAGTGTGTTAAGATATATAGATATATGATATAGTATTGAACTTTGATAAGATATTTTTATATATAATAATTTTTGTAATGATATATTTGTAGATCAATAGGGGTATGCCTAGATAGATATTACAATGTAAAAGCATGTCTAAAGTACTGAACTAGAACTAGAAATGTTAGATGTTAGTTGTTAGTTAGAGGGATGGAGCATGATGTCCATCATGGCATCCAATAAAGTAAGGGAAATACATGATGTGTATCATGGCATTGCACACATTGAAAATCAAAAAATCAATCAAGAAATCAAGAAAAAATCAAGAATCAAACTGGGATGGTCAAAGTGCTATGTAAACAAGGGACATGGGCACATGTCACTCAAAGTGGAAAGTAAGCATATAAAACATGTTCAAATGCTACATACACATTTAAGTGAAACAATAAAAGTTAGCATAGGGGCCATAGGCACATGGAAGAGTACAAGGAAAGGATATTGGAAAATGTCCTAAGGCACACACATGAATAGAACTAAAGGACATTGGCAAATGTCATAAGGAAAAAATAAGAGACAAGTAGGAACTAGAAATGCAATCATACAAGATACACTAAGAAAGAGGAGAAAACATGTAATAACTATAAAGGTATAATCATATCTAACTAATCAAATCAAATGTGAAATAATGTAAAAATATGTGTAGTAAAAGACTAGGTATATGCAATGAAATACACAAGTGCTAAATAATAGTGAAATGTTGATAGAGTAATCTATGTAATCTATAAAGGAATGTACATTAGCATGATACCTCAAAATGTGTAGTGTAGTAATGACATAAATTTTATGGTTTTATCATTTAGAAGATGCCCCAGTGGGTACATATATCGATGTGTGTCTCAAATGTAGAAGTAGGAATACCCCCTCAATGGGTAGAGTGAAGCAATCAAGGATCTAGAAATCACTGCACACACTCAAAAGAGATCAAGTGTAGCATGGTAATGTAGATAAATCGACATAAAATAACATGAAACAACAAATGCATGTCCTATCATGATAGTAGTAATGTAAATCATGGATGATTCATACAATCAAAATGTTTTTAGTAATTTTGACATATTTGAATGCTTTTTGTAGTTTGAAATTTTGTATCATTTCTTGTATTTTGATATAAGCTATGTATAGGTAAAACTAGAAAGAAATGATACTAATCGATGAGTCTCAAATGAGACTCCCAGTCATGTTTTCTTGTATCAAACAATTTGATCATGCATGATTGTGAGGCATGATTGAATGTTTGAGATTGTGAAGCTGAAATCTATGTATGTTGTAACTTCTCTAGAATCTATGAAGTGTAAATCGAATGTGGGGTCCCCCTATAACTCTAAAAATATGATGAAACTATAGAGCTTTTAGGGACCCATCTCGAAGTAGAAGAATCTCTCTAAATAGGTGCTCTCTGTGTAGATGTATGAGACATTAATGTTATAACTCTAGATGTGAACACTATAGCTAGAAGTGTCTAGAATCCTAAAATTATGGAGGTTTGTCAACCCTCTATACTGCTGATGGATGCCACAACTATGGTTGGATCTGAAGTGGAAGCAAAACTAAAATTGGAGGATAAACTAAAATAGGTGAAAGAACTGGAGCTAGTGTTTGTAAGCTAGTAGATAGCTCTAAAGTGGGGAGGAGTGACTCATAAGAAACTCCACTGACTATAATAACTTTATTATCATGAATGAATTTCATGCATCTATGATTTGTAGAGGCTACCACCTTGAGTTTTTGAATCCATGGTCGACCAAGTAATATGTCAAAAAGTCCTTGACTGGGAACTATAGTGAATGGTGTTGCCAAATATGTAAGACCAACCTATAGTGGAAGTAATATCTCGCCCAATAAACTCTATATATGCCCTCTAAAACCACTAATAACTATGTCTATCAGAGTGATATCCTACTCTGAATAACTTGAATGTTTTAGTAGTGTCAAGTTACACATGTTAAGGTTAGAACCATTATCAATAAGCACACTATGAATAGGTTGATTATGAATACGTGATATGATACAAAGTGAATTATAATGTATATTATCATCCACAATCTCTTAATCTAAAAAATATATCAAAGGTTTGGTTGGAACTCTGGACTCATACACACCTATCATACCTCTCAAAGGATGTGCCTCAACTAAAGGTACATGGTATGTAGCTGGTGGAGGATGTCCATGGTATGTATGGTGAACACCTGAGGTGTCCTCTTTATCCTATTTAGAATTCTATGAAAATGGATCTAAGAATATCTTCAAAGCTTTTTCTTGTGTTGGCTTTGCATTCAGAGGCTTAACTAAATTTCCTATATCAATTAGATTATCGTCTATCAAGTTTTTTTTTGTCTCAAATTGATGCATCTATATTTTGTGTGGCCTAGTGCCCTATGAAAATTTTAAAATGCATGCTAATCATATCCCTATGAAAGTGGCTTCAATAGGTTAGCTTCTTGGATAAGATGGATAGTGATGATGTTACATTCTAATAATTGATGTAAAACATAGATGGAGAAACTAGTAGATTAGTGAATTTATGATGAGGAGGTATTGATAAAACCACACACTGAGGGGGATCAGAAACTGCATTGACTGTTGGTTGATTCTGATTCTTATTGTCATTAATTTTTACTTTATATTGAACTTTGCTATTACTCTTGTTTGTTATGTCTGAGATACTTGAGTATTTAAGTTTTCCCATTGAAATTAGTTTGACTTCTCTTTCCTTGAGTGTATGACATAATTCAATGAAGGAAGGAAATATTTTAAACATAATAGATACATGAAATGCTAGTAGAAGGCTCTATTTAAAGATTTCATGTAAATCTTGATCATCCATGGGGCTAGTTAGCTTAGCCATAATAGTCTTGTATCTAAGAACATAATTCATGAGTGGCTCATTTAACCTTTTTTTTTGCAGAGTAATTTATGCATAAGAAACCTTATCACCAATGTTGCTATTAAAATTATATAGGAACATGTATACTAAAAGATTAAATGCCATGATTGACTAATTTGATAGACTATAAAACCATTTTAAATCATAATCCTTTAAAATCCAAGGAAATAGCTTGATAAGTAGATAATCATTGAGTAAATAATCCAAACATGGTACATGAAAATCTATCAAATGTGTCTCTATATCACCCTTACCATCCTAAAGAGTGATCTTGGGTTGAAAAAAACCTTATAGAAAGGGTGAATAAACAATATGACATGCCAATGGTGTATGTAGAAGAGTAAAAGAATCAAAAAACTACATAGGTATAGTGGTACCTTGTTCAAGATATAGCACCTTGGATTGAAGAGATCTTATCTCTTGCACAAGGGATACTACATTAGGAAATAAGGATGTAATAGCTATAGTCAGTGTCTTAGAGGTAATTTGGTCTATTATAGGGGGTTGTTGAGACATAGTTTCCCCCATAGTATCATTTACAACTGGGTATTTTTTTGTTTGAGAAGATTACCCATTGGTCACTTTTTTTTGTTCTTCTTGTATAATTATAAGCATGTCATCTTACATATCTAGATGTTTGTTTAAGATTTATTGAAGTTATTTTTTATTTGTTTCATTAAAACTGGTATATTGATCCATTGGTAAAGTAGGAAAATAATTTGAAATGTGTTTCAATGTTTACAATAAGTTTTAATAGGAAATGTGCTAGAAAGGGAAATTAATAAATATGAGAAACACAAAGTCCAAAAAAAATGAATTGGAATTTGCACAAAAAGGATACTGAGCTATCAAACATGTAAGGTGATGCCTGAAAAAGCAAAGGAGGAGCTAATAAATGCAACTAGCGATTTTGAATGAATATTTAAAATTAATATAATAATTTTTAAAAATTTAATATAAAATTATATAAAACATATAGAATTTTTCTTGGAAAATTTAGGAAATCTTAGAAAATATTTCTAAAATTTGCAATATATTTTTCCTAGTGTTTGGAATGTGTTTGTATGCAAGGAGGACCTAGTATGTGCAAACTAGGGTTTTAACAAAATATGTGATAATTTTGTAATTTATTTGTAGATTTATAATTTATAAATTTAGGAAAAATTAGGAAATTATAAAAAAAACCAAAAATAATTATCCCTAAGGTTTTTATGGTTTTTGTGCAAAATTCAAAGTAAGTCAAGTTCACCAAATGTTTTATTATTTTTAGAATAATGGGATTTTATTCCTAGTTAAATAAATAGGGTTGAGCAAAGTAAATTATTAAATAATATGTAATAATTAAACTACTAATTTGTAAAAAAATATTTATATTTTTCCTTTTCTAAATATAGTAATAAATAAGATAAATCTAACTTAGCTTATTCTAAATGATCCAGACTAAAATAGGGTCTGATACTAGAGGAGCAAGACTAGGAAACTATCAAAAAATGGATCTTAAGGTTCATTTTTAGATTTTATAGGAGCATCACAAGTGGGACACCCTACAGTCTGAAATTTTAGTCCTTTCTTGGTGTTATTCTCCAAGTGAACTGAGCTTTTTGGGTTTTATTCGATAGGCCTGTATTACCCTGTTAGTGAAATATCAAAGCTTGAAAGCCTATGGAGCTCTTTGTGCATCTATTTTTAATTTCAAAGTCCTAAGACCTCTTTGTGCTTGAAATTGAATAGAAACTTGGAAAATTTAGATAAGGGGTTAGTGTGTAAAGGATGCACTAAACACACTTCACACCCCATGTGTGGGCACGCTACCTACATACCAATACATTGAGGAGGGATCAAGCTAATGTAGTTCTCCCATTAAAGTACTTATTGAAATTATGTATGATAATGAAACTAGATGCAAAACTATATGTACTTAGAATGGATAGGGACTAGTTCAAAGGTTTTAATAAGCTTAAAATGACTTTGGAAGGCTGTATGCAGAGAATAGGGAAGAGTGCTTGACTGTACTTTCTTATATTCTTGATTGTCTCTTATAAATGAGTGCCAACCCTTCTAAATGGAATATGAATGGAATTTTAAAGGGAAAGTAATGATCATGGGTTAAATTATTTTTTGTTAGGATGAAAATAAAAATTATAAGGATCCAAAATAATCTAACTGTTAGGATCAATTTTGTACTTGGATAATAGTGCCAAAATTAGGACACCCTAGGTTTTAGTGCTCCTATCTAAGTAAGGCATTCTTGTCCAAAGGGAATGAGATTTGGGGGATGGATCTGGGGCTAAAATATCTACTTGGTTCTATAAGGGTTAAGTTCAAAAAGCTATGGATGACTAGGAATTAGTGAAAGAATAAAATAGAAGGGTTGTGTAAGCAAGTAGGAAGACCTATGGATTTAGTGTCATTAGCCATGCTTAAGTCATCCATTTTCACATTTTATATGACTAAAATATCACTAATCATATATTTTTAGTTTTAACAAGTAGTTACCATTTCCAGGTAAGGAATTTTATGCCTGGATGATTACATTCATTGCATCAATATCAATATCAACCCCAACATCTCAATGGATGGTATGATCATCATCTTAATATCAATATCAATCCTAATGGAATAATGTGAGTCATCAACATAAAAAATCAAATTAGGATCCAACATAACCTCAACATTACTATGGTGGATACAATGTGCAACAAACATAACAAGGAGGATTCATTAGGAGATAATCACATGGATGGAAATTTCAACAGAATAGAGGAGAATACTGAGGTAGATATAAAGGAGGTCACAATAATGATAATTATCAAGATCGCTAGACCATAAAATATTATTTATGTTATGATTATAATCATTTTTCATAATTGAGATGAAGGACAACATCAAACTAAATATCTACTAGTATTAGAGAAGTAAAGGAAACATAATCTAGTGTATAATGTGAATATTATAAATGTGTAGCCTAAGTAAAATGCATTCATGCAAGTAGTTACTACAAAAAACACATAGAGAATTGGATACCTCCATTATAAATGTTTTAGGATCATGTAATCAAGAAATTATAATGGGATAAATATATTTATCCTATGATAGAGAAGATATTGATGTATCAATATATGTAGGTACTTTAGAACATACATCATTAGAGTTCATCAAAAGGGGATGCCACAACCATTAACACACAAATGTATGTGTAAATTATGTGGATAATAAAGTAGGAAGTTATTTTGATTGTATTGAAATTTTTTTTGAAGTTATTCAACATATTTTGTAATGAATATATCTCATAGGAATAGTAAAAATCTCTTTCATAATATTCTTGAGTGCACACAATAAGAACAACATACTGATAAGGTGGTTTGATATGTCAAAACTAAGAAACCATGGAATGTTGACTCATAAATGGACATTGATCTCATATGATATGAAATTCCTAATATGGTATTTGATTTTTAAATTATTGTTAACATGATTCCTATGTATACTTGGGAGGCTATTGGTAGGCCATAACTAAGCTACATTCCTGCCACTCTCAATTATACAGACTATGGGTGCTATAACCAATTAGTTGCATTAAAGTTTTGGATATTAAAGTTACTAAGATTTGGTATATCTAATTGGTATAATAAATTAGAGACTCATCAAGGAGACAATATAGTTGTTATAACATTGAATAAATTGGAGCAAAAGCCCTATGTTATTCCAAAAAAACAAGAGTCACCTTATACCTATGGTGATAATAATTGGTTAATAGTTATTGTAGATACAAATAAAATGATATATGACCTATAAAATGTTAGTTATTTAAACCATAACTTGATAAAAACATACAAACTCATATAATAAAGCAATCAGTTTACAAGTCAGTGATAACAAAATCTCCAGCTCTTCAGTTTCAAATTGAAGGATGTACCTCTATATTTTGTAATACCCAACTATGTTAGAGGTATATTTCCTATATAATATAGGTGAAACAACAATAAACTATACATATCATATTCCATAAGGTGTCTTACTTTGGGAAGCAACATCTTCAATAAATGGCAACTCAGAAACACATATGTTGAATTAGGCTAGGGGAGATCATGAGATATGACCATTGTGCATGGATTTTGCCAAAAAATTATAATTAACTCAATATTTTATGAAATAATATCTCATTAAAATTGTATTAAATTATATTACCATTTATTGGATGTATATCAAATATTTAGTGCACTCAGCTATACTTTGAAGGGAACTATTTCATCTTAATGGGTAGTGCATAAAGAACAAGAGCTATAATGGGATGAATCATGTGAATTTTTGAAAGCATGATTTTAATAACCAATGACTATCAAAAAATAGTGGATATTATTTAAATAAATCCAATTTCCCAAGATACACATTCAAAAATGTGTAGATATATGGTCTATGTAAGGTGTTCATCCAAGATATTAAGTGCGTATTTTTAGAAACACATTAGCGTTACTTCTAGCTACATAGTATATGATTCAAAATTATATAAAGGAGAATAAAAATTTGGAACAAGTATAGTAATAAGTTATAACTTTTATGTTTGAATATTAAAATACAATAGTGTACAATTCATTATAAAATTTGAAAATGTTTCTATGTTATGGCCGAGTAAAAGATTTGGGAGCTCCAATAGATTCATTATCGCAACAAGAAGTATCCTAAGATTTAAATTTATTTATTAATAATAATGAGGCCAATAATTAAGAGAAATATTTTCTTAAACCCTATAATATAATTACATATAAGATAAACAAATCTAATGATAGTGATGGGGATCTAGATTTATAAAGCTTCTTCAAACCAGAGTGAGACGCTGAGCCAAAAAATGTCCAAAACATAGAACAATATGAAAAATAAAAATTGTGTAATGTAAACATTCTTGAATGTTAAATTTAATGAAATCTATGAGAGGCTCTACCCAATGGATCTAGCAAAGTATATAAAGAAACACTAAAAAAAGATTGAAAAAAATATTAGAATAAAGTTCATTCCCAAACTTGAAACTGTGGGAGACTAATTGGTATAGAATGATATTTTAGAGACATTGTAATTGCCAAGATATTATCAGGATGTCCTTCCAACTAAGTTCATATAATTCAAAGGTGTGTATTTATCCTTGGGAGATATGCAAATTAATTTGAAAGTGTATGCTAGACCCATTAAAAAGTGCATATACATACCAAGTCCCAACATGAAGATGAAAGTAAAGGATAAGTTGGATCATGTAAAATAAATAGGGATCATATATCAAGTTGAAAAATAAAATTGGGTTATTCTCATGGTTGTGTATCTAAATAATTTTAGTCA
>JARHVA010005985.1:667500-682500 GCA_037957365.1 Torreya grandis | reverse complement strand
GTATGTAAAAGGTCTTAAGCATAATCTTTTGAGTGTAATTCAAATGTCTGATCAGGGGCACACACTAAATTTTTATGCAAAAGGTTGTGGAATTAAGAGAAAAGATTTAGATGTGTTGGTTGCAAATGCTCAGAGAATAGGCAATAATTTTAATATGTTATAAGACATCAAAGGTCAAAGATGTTGTTTGAGTCAGATTAAAGAAAGTTGGATATATCATAGGAGAATGAGACACATAAATTTTGACAATCTTGTCAACATTACAAAGAAATAAGTAGTTAGAAATCTTCCAAAGATTACAAAACCATCCAACACGCTTTATGAACCTTGTCAGCATGGGAAGCAGGATAGAAGGTGTTTCAAAATAAAAGAGTACTTGACCACTCAGATGTTAGAGCTTGTTCACACTGATCTATGAGGACCTATGAGAACTCAAAGTACTCAAGGTGAGAAATATTTCATGTTGCTTATTGATGATTTTTCACATATGACTTGGGTAATGTTTTTAAATAAAAAATTAGAAGCTTTCAAACATTTCAAAACATTCAAAGCATTAGTTGAGAATGAAACTAGTTTGAAGATTAAGTTTCTAAGATCATATAGAGGAGGAGAATTTATGTCAGATCAGTTTATTGAGTTTTTTGAAGACCATGGAATAAAGATACATTATTTAGTAGCTAGAACTCCAAAGAAAAATGGAGTAGTTAAGCAAAAAAAATAACAATTTAGGAGATGGAGAGGACAATGATAAATGAATCTAAGATACTAGATAAATATTGGAGAGAGGCAATTGATATAATAGTGCATATTCAGAATAGATCATTGTTGGAAGTTAATAGTGACAAGACTCATTATGAGCTATGCAAAGACAAACTGATAATAGTTGATTATTTTAGAGTTTTTGACAACAGATGCTTCATAAAGAAAACTGATAAAAAGCATGGTAAGTTTGAATCTAGAGTAGATCAAGGTATATTTCTTGGTTATTCTTAAAAAAATTAAAGCTTATAAATGTTATAAAAAAATAACCAAGAAATTTTTTGAAAGTGCAAGTGTCAGGATAGAAGAAGATGGAACACAAAGAATCAGTGGTTCAGTAGACATTCCTGAAATCATTGAAGAGGAAGATTTTGATAAATTAGATAAAGATGAGAAGAAGGATAAAAAGGACACCAAAACCTCATCCAAATATGTCCAAATAAATCATAATGAAAGTGACATCATTGGGGATATAAATGAAGGAATTTGCACTAGAAGAATGATGGTAAGTGAATCTGAGCAACTCAATTTCTCTTTGTTATCCAAAATTTAGCCTAGAACTTTTTTAGAAACTAGACATGATAAGCATTGGGTTGAGGCAATGGATGAAGAATTAAATCAGATAGAAAAGAATGATACTTGGGAATTATTTCCTAGATCAAAAGATCACAATGTGATAGGAACAAAATGGGTTTATATAAATAAGTTGAATGAAAATGGAGAACTAACCAGGAATAAAACAAGATTAGTATGTAAAGGATATGTTTAGATAGAGGGAATAGATTTTGAAGAAACTTTTGCACCAGTGGCAAGGCTAGAGGCTATTAGAATGTTTCGTATATATGTAGTGTTTAAAATTTTCAAAGTTGTTTAGATGGATGTCAAATCTACCTTCCTAAATAAGAATCTAGAAGAAGGGGTATATATTGAGCAGCCTGAGGGATTTATTCTCTCAAATATTAGTAGCCATGTTTGCAAATTGAAGAAAGCATTGTATGGATTGAAACAAGCTCCCATAGCTTGGTATGCAAGACATTATACGTAATTTTAGGATCAAGGTTTCAAGAAATGATTTACTGACAGTAATCTCTGCATCAAAATAGACGTTGAGCATCAATTGATGGTTGTGGTATATGTTGATGACATCATTTTTGGAAAAAACATTGAAAAAATGATAAAAGAATTTTTTGATAATATGCAAAAATAATATGAGATGTCTATGCTTGGAGAATTGTCATTTTTGTTAGGATTGAAAATATTTTAGTCAGATAGAGGAATTTTTATATCTCAAAGTAAATATGCTAAGGAAATGTTAATGAAATTTGGTTTTGAGGATTGTGCACCAATTGGCATACCAATGTGTATAGGAAATAAAGTGAGCAAGGATGAAAATTCACCTATTACAAATCAATATTTGTATAGATCTATGTTGGTAGTATTTTATATTTAACAACATCAAAGCCAGACATCATGCATGTAGTAGGTATGGCTATAAGATATCAATCAGCTCTAAAAGATAGTCATGTTCAGTTGGTGAAAAGAATATTTAGATATATCAAGGGGACATTGGATTATTGATTGTGGTATCCCAAAGGCAGATATTTTAATTTGGTTTCTTATATAGATTAAGATTGGTTAGGGTGATTGGATGACAAAAAGAGTACAATTTGAAGAGATTTCTTCCTTTGTGATAGCTTAGTATCATGGCTAAGAAAGAAGTAGAATTTAGTATCACTTTCTACAGTTGAAGCAGAATATATTGTAGTGGTATTGTGTTGTACTCAAGTGCTTTGGATGAAGTAAAATTTAGAAGATATCAAAGCAAACTATGATGAACCTATTTCTAATTTTTGTGACAACACAAGTGTTATTAATATTTCAAAGAATCCAGTGATGCATTCAAAAATAAAACATATTCCCATTAGATATCACTTCTTGAGAGAGCATATTGTAGATCAATAGGTTAAGATAGAATATATTAGTACTATAGAGTAGATTATAGATATTTTCATAAAGGCACTATCATAAGACACATTTGAGTATCGACAAGAGAAGTTGGGAGTAATTTCTTTTACTTCCTACCATTGAGGTTTAACATCAGTTAAGGGGGAGCTAAATGTTAGCTCCAGGTAGGATCTTTGCCATTGATGTCAAAGAGGGAGAAGAATAGAAATAGGTATAGGTATATGTCCAGAAATAGGTACATGTTGCTATAGTAAGAGGGAGTTACTATATGTTTTTTAGATAGTAGTATATGCAGGTTTTAGGATGTGGCAGTTTCAGTTTGAGGCTACCATCAATGAAAAAAGGGGAGATTGTTATAAAAATTTTCATTGATGTCAAAGGTATAGCATTGGTGATAAATGCCCCATTGCATTTAATGATGTTTTTAATGTTCATATCTTGGATAATGTGTGTTAATATTTATTTAATATTAAAAAATATATTTTTGGTTGCATATAAGTCAAAAGAGGGGCCATGGAGAAGTCAAAGAGTCATGGGGTAAAGACAAAAGAGGAATCAGATGCATTTTATCATGAAGAGTCATCTTGAGGAATTCTAAGAGTCACCATGTGAAGACAAAAGAGGGTATGCCACATTTTTCCATGAAGGGACACTTTGAGGAATACGAAAAGTCACCAAGATAAATACAAAAGAGGAAAGGATGCATTTGTTTATGAAGGGTCACCATATGACTTTTCAAATGCAAGGATATGAAGGGTCATGCAAGTTTGGCATCATTTTCCATGTGGATTGAAGGGTCACAAAGGGTGATTTATAAAGGTCATTTGGAAAGCTATAAATAAAGGCTTGAGAAGGTATTTTAAATATACAATAGTGTGCATGGTTTTTATTTATTTTCAAAGAGAGAAAAGTAGGACATATTGTATATTTGTATCATTTGTTGAGTAAGCAACATTGAGAAATAGTTGTGTTTTATATACAAGATGGGTTGGTGCTCATGTGGGTTGGTGCTCACAAATATTTGTAAGGGCTTGGTACTCCTATGGGTTGGTGCTCACAAATAGTTGATCTATTGGTGCACTAAAAAGGGGTTGGTGCTCTTGCAATTTGGTGATTGTAAAGTTTGTAATTTGATATGGTGCTCATTCAAATACTTGAGATTGTTCTCCATGGTTTTTCCAACTTTGGGTTTCCACATAAAAATCTATTGTCTCTCTCTCTCTTTCTTGTGTAGTGCATATTATTGTTTTAGTTTTATTGCATATCTTGAATGTGTGGTTAAGTGGTTAAAGAAAAGAAATTTGATTAAGTAAAAAGATATATATATATATATATACATATATATATATATACATATATATATATATATATACATATATATATATATATATATATATATATATATATATATATATATATATATATATATATATATATATAATATACTGATTCACCCCCCCGTCTCAACATATTTCATGCTTAACACTAGGTTGAGAGAATTTGGGACTATATCATTTGAGTAGGCACCTAAATTAAGAATAACCAAAGGAAATATATGATGAATCTCAATATGTGCACCTATTTAGATCCTCTATGATCCATAAAAATATGGATAACATCATGAACTTACTATAATAATTAATGTTTCTTGTTCACTATATGGAAAAGGATAAAAATCAAATGGTTACATAAGCCATCCCTTATATCCTCATTAATGTATTTATATATAAGATCATAAATCATAATGTGTTGTGCAAATTAGCCTTAAAACATGAGTGACCACAACTTATTATAGAAGCACATGAAGGATTTTTAGGAAGACATTTTGTAGGATAATCCATTGTGAGGAATATATTGCATAGCAATCTTTGGTGGCCATTTTTTTTTAAGGATGTGCATAGGGTTGTAGAATGCTAAAAAGCCTACCAAATAATGGGAAAATCGAATCATGATGATGATGAGATTCCCTTGGTTCTAATGCTGGCATAAAATACATTTGAATACTGAGGAATTAAATTTTTAGGGCCTATAATTCTAATCAAATGCAATCATGTAAGATATATCATTACTCCATTGACTATTTCATGAAATGGGTTATAGTTGTTATAAAACCAAGTTGTGGTGTAAAGGATGCCACTAAATTTCTATATGAGAATATCATAACAAGGTTTGAGTGTTTGATAAAATTGGTTAGCTATAGAGTTACTCACTTACTCATTAACATAATCAATACTCTTACTAAGTAATTTATGATATCACACCATAATATCAGGGCTTGTCATCCATAACTAAATGGGCATGATGAGGCTTTGAACAAAGTATTGGGTAAAATCCTATGAAATGGATTATCTTACGAAATGACTTCTTAAAAATCCTTCAAGTTCTTCTAGAAGAAGTTTTATTCACTCGTGTTTTAATTATGGTGATCAATTGAGTTCAAGAATATGGTGATGAAAAGATAGGTATGAAAAAAGGATAGAGAGTGGTATTTCAAAACTATTAATTATAATGTACTTAAGAGATTACATCTTTCCCTAAGTATATCATGTGGTAGAATGACAAGATAGACCATAAAATAAATTGGTTAGATGAAAGGACATTGCATCACATTAGCTACTTGTCAATGGATGGATCAAATAATATAGATGCATAATAGTAACCATCATACCAAACAATAGGAAAATAACATAAATTTTTAAGATAAGCATGTGTGTAACCAGCACAACACATTTAAACTAGACAACTTGATGGATTTGGGTGGCAAACATTATATAATAGAAGACATAGGAAAAAAAAGACATTACATAATTATGGAACAAAGTGAACTTTGTGATATGCATCCAAAACATCTTGTAGTGAACAAATTTCACACTAGTGCCAGACTAATCAAAGATAGTATTCAATGCAATCCAAAATAATAACCATAGATAGGACATAACTATCGATCCCACTCATTGATGTGTAAGAGGAAATGGGGACTAGTCAGTGAATTAAATAGACTAAATATCATGGCCCAGACCCCTTTGATATTTTTATGTGTCTGAAGATAGTTTATCTACTCATGACCCATAACAAGTAGCATAAGTAGAAGCACTAACACTTCAACATCCAGTACAAAGATCTAATGTCAAATGACTAATAAAATTTCCTACTTTTGGGAAATTAGATAAATAAATGCTTAACTTTATTATTTGATATAATTATGGTGCCATTGATTTATCTCAATATGTGACCATATTCATCAACCTTACAACTATGGAAATAGAAACAGGGCTTCTAACATAGGGAAAGTCTCTTTTGCCTTACAAATCCACAATTTCACCTATCCACTCTGACACAAGATACAAGTACACAAGCGTATGCAGAAGAAGCCCCATTTATTCTATAGAAGATCATTCAATTCACATTCTATCTAGATACATCACAAAAATATTTTAGCAGACAATAAATCATGAAAAGTAGGTAACCAAAGGCATGGGGACATTACTTATCACATCATAGACATTCATGAGGATTTTATTAGATAGAGTTTATAATATTTGAACTCACAACAAACATTGATACAAATATCATCGGTACTTTGAAGGTATGGTAATACTAATTTTTTGTCTTACTACTCTACTTCATTAAATGGAAATCATCAGAAGGACCAGTCAAACCCACTAAATATTTTTATTGCATTAACCAACATTACATGGACTGAAATAGGGTTATATTATGATTAATTAGGTATATTCAATGTTTAGTGGTTATAAATATAATCCATGATTAATTCACACCCCAAGGTATTATAGGACATGATGCAATATTTAAGATAACATGCATTAGTTACCAAGTTTCAAAATGGCATCCAAATAAAATTTCATGAGTTTCCCATAGTAACCATAATTCCACTACCATTTTTTATTGCCATGTTTGATGCATAGGTATAAGTTTTGAGATAGGATCCCTAGAAGATAGATCAATGAAACCTTTCCATTCTATACCCCCAAGTGTGTAATAACCTATGCAACCTCAAGTATAACCTCAACCCAAACATAAAAAACACCATAACAAACATTGGCTCCATCATATATTGATAATGGAAAAATGAAGGCACCATCATGATGAGCCTCATTATCCTTACCTAAAAAGAACACATGCCACACAAAGTCCTGGCTTGATAATACAATTTTTCTAAAGATAAAAGCTAAATGTGACTTCAAAGAGCTAGGATGTAGATAGAAGTAAGCTCTATATTCCATGATTGTAGACATAAAAAAATATTTTTACAAGTAAGAAGAGGATAAATAATTATTTTTATGGAAAATAGTTTGTACTTTTTAGGTATAGAATTAGGTAAGACATTATTTATGGGTGGATATCATCCAATTTCCTAATTCTATTTTAGTTGACACTATAGGTCAAGAAGCAACCTAACAATTGTTATAGGTGGAAATTTTACAACTAGACATATAGATAAGATCCTCTACTACATAGTAATAAACCTAGTGACACAATAAATGCCACCTCAAACCTTACTACATAGACTAAGGACACATAATATAGCTCGACCATCTCCAGCAATCGAAGACAAGATGGTGTCTTTTACAAACCTAGTAGAGGAGAGTGTATCACAATAAACACAATAATCTCATCAATAGCTATAGGGTTAAGATATAAAGAGGATACATAAGATCCTCAATCTACCACCAACTCCCAAAAATATGATGACTACATGTAGGGGTAATATTCTATAATCATCATCTTTCAAAGATTTAGAGTCAGTTATAGTTCTAGAGTCATCCACCCCCATGGAAGAGACTAAATATACTAGTTTTGCACAACTAGAGCCACAACACAAAGCTACATAGGAACAAGAATATCTAATAGATGCACAAAAGGAGGATATGAGTAAAAAGGAAGAAAAGAATAATAAAATGAAGAAAGATGAAAATTGTAAGGTTGCCAAGGAAGAAGAGTAGTGAAAATAACAATCTATGGAGGAATAACGTAGGCACAAAGTCAAATAATCATAGGCTCATAAGAAAAGAGCTAAAGGAGTAGAGGCCCAAAATAAGTAGTAAAGAAAAAAAAAGAAGTGTAGGCTACACCAAAAAATAAAGAGGAAGTAACGACACTTGAAAATATGAGAAGGATCAGAATGCTAATTGAGAGGTCAAGGAAAAAGAATCCAAACATAAATTCAAGGCTATAGTTGAATAAAAATCCAAGTTATAAAAATAGGTCAAGGTTTACAAGGATGATAAAATCAAATCTGACATAGAGGCTAAAGCTAAGACCCAAGAAGATTCCTAATCCAAGGCTATGGTAGAAGCTAAGGTTAAGGCTAAAGCTAAATCTGAGGCATAGGAAAAATCTAAGGAGAAATTAGAGGGCATATAAGAATAGGAAATTATGATATAAGGAGGTGTATAGGAGGAGGATTCTCAGACAAGACCCAAAATCACCAGCCAATGGCTATGTGATGTTCTCACATAATCCACCTCATGCATAACCTTTTCACTTCCTTTGGCATAGTTCATAACAAACCATACAGTGACTGTAGTAACATCCATGACTTTGGTATGACTATGTAAGAGAAATATTTGGATGTTTATAAGTTGTCACTAACTAAAATAATTGAAGGCACAACTTCTTTCAAGGAATCAATAGTGCACAAAGATTTAACCTTAGATCAAGAAGTCTTGTAGGTATGAGAGGATAATGTTTTTCTAACCCTTTGATTCACCAATTCATGCAAACTCATTAACACCAAATATCCTACAATGGTTAAGCATGTCTTATGTGACCAAGTTATGTATGAAGGAAAGTAGTTATAAGCTTTATTGAAATAACTAATGAAAGATTGGTTGTTTACACAAAAGATACAAATGATGCAAGATTAAGGTTAAAATATCAAAATAAGAAATAAAGGTGATTTTTGAGATCTTGGATGAGTATGAATATGTTATGGACACAAATTCACTCCAAAAAAATGGATAGAATAGGGTATGTTGAATTAGAAGTAGTAACTTAACAATTCATTATGCACAGCTGAGCCAGACTTTGATAAGGTGGAAAAATCCAAAGATATTATGGATAATTATACATATACCCTTGAATAAATGAATAACACACTTAATAATTTACTTTATTCAAGGGATGAGGCCATGAAAAAATTGTAGACATAGAAAAATGAGATTTTATGTAGCTTGTTTATTGGAATCTATGCATAAAGGCATGCAGAACGATTGGGATATTTGGCCTAGGACATCTAGATCAAAGAATAAAATTTTAGTTCACTCATCACCATCACAAAATATGAAGATATTTCAAAAAATGATGTTGATTCAACTCCCACTATGACCATTTCTCACTATGTTATGATAAGTGATGCCTTAGTAGAAAATACTGAAGTAAGATCTATCTCAGCTTGATCTATTCATTTCACAACTTATTAATGAGCCATAATCCACTCCCCCACAATAATTATAACAAATAAATTAGACAAAAAAATCCACAAGAATACAACCAGCCATCCATCATCCAAATAGCCTCAACCAACATATTTTATAGAAACAAGTGCTTCATCCGCTACTCCTAAATATACATCATCATAGTAACTTATTGCATAGCAAACTTAGAGTATGCCACAACCTATATAGAAGGTAGTGCACATTTCCAATGTTTTAGTTTTCATAAGTATTTTTTACAAGTTTTTAGGATGGCCTCAAACATTAAATGTGAGGTCATGCTATTTGAAAACCCATAAATGGAAGTTACTTGGTTAAGTTAGTCTATTAAAATCTTGAAAGGGTGGTACACTAGTATACTACTTAGTTAAAAACTTGAAAGGGTGGCTAAGTAGTGCACAAAGGGTGAAAATTTACAAATAACACCTAAAGTGATAATTGTAACTCTTGTTACTAGTTGAATTTCTCAACTAAAGCTTTAGATCCAGATCCTTTACTATGAATTTGTCTCAAGATAAGATAATTGTTTAAGTCTAGAAAAGTGTAGAGTGTAGAACAAGGATATCAAAATCACATAGTATATCTAATGGACATGTGTGAGAATTGTTCTATTTTTTCTTCTGCATAATATGTTTTTATTTATTCAGCCTTTGTAAGCATAATAATAGACTTTAGAATGTAAAGAGTTATTTCTTTTGGGCATAATCAAAGGATGGAATATGAATAGACAATGCTTTGTAAAACTCTATATATAGTGCTCAATTGTATTTGGATATGAATCCTATATGATATATATTTATACATATTATTCTAAAATGTTTTTCCTATATGGGTAAGTACTTAAAGTTAGGGTACAAAAAGGGACCTACCCATGGACATGTTTTTCTTGAAAATTGAGAAATCTAAACTTTTGTAGATAATTTGAGATGAATAGACTCAAAACATGAGGATGGTGTAAGAACATGAATTTTATAATTTTAATTCTAGTTTCCAAAACACTAAGTTTTTTCAAAAATGATTAAGTATAAGTAAGTTTAAAATCTAAAATTTTAATAGGAATTCATTTCTTTTAGAAAATAGAGTAGATATCAATCGTGCAGCCCCTTATTTTTTAGCATCATTTAATATTGTTTAAAACTATTTGGTGAAGATTTATATAATATCATATAATATCATATAGTTTGTAGCCTATATTTTTTTTATTTTTTAAATGAATATATTTTATTTTTTAATTTTACAATTAAATATATCTTGAAAATTTAAAAAAAAATGGATAGAAAAAACATGTACATGTTACATAACACATATGCATTACATTATCATAACACCATGGAGTGAATTAACTTCAACTTGTTCACATTAATTTGTTCATTGTGAAATTTTCTCAATTTACTCTACATACATAAGAGGGTTTTCCAACACATTGTAATTAATGGAGGTATTATAATAAATTTATATTATGGATTTCCTTATTTTACAAATGTTATTTGATTTGTAGTGAAATAGTTGATAAGAAAATACTATTGAGTAATTTTGGTACATTGTTTCTCTAAAGAGTGAGTGCCACTTGTAGGAAAAAAGGCATGACAATAATATCATTTGTTTATCAATTGATGCACTCATATTAATTGGGTAGACCATATAAATTTTATGATCAAAATAGAAAGTATTTTATACTATAAAAAAATATCCAAATAAATATTTTCCTCTTCTACTCATTTGTTATACCTACTCTTCAATAGGAGTATGTAATTTGGAGGCTTCATCGTAGAAAAACTGACTGAAGTGGAATTGAGAAAGTGATTATCTCCATGATATACAAACATCTTCTTGATAAAATATATATTCTTAGAGATAAACATCTTGATGAATTTGGTATTGACCCACTTATTATTGTTGTGATCATTCAAGTGATGACTATGATACATATACGTTTAGATGAATAACTCTTTAGTTAATTTCTTTAGTTGACTATCTAAAGCAATCAAATCCTCTTAAGTAGTTAACACAATGTGGGATCAAATCTTATTATGTATCTAGAAACAAACTAAGTATAAATACTGTCAATGAGGCAATTGAATGATTATAGAGTTTAATTTATATGACCTTTCATGTTAGAATGAATGTTTGTTTCACTAATAAATTCAAGTAACATTTTCTTAAACTCTTGAATTGCTACTCTAAATGCCTAAAATAATTAATTTCACTCATTCATTGTACACTTCTTTAATGTCCTATATACTAATACATTTATTGTCTTTATAGACTTATTGAATTCAAAGTAAGACTCTATAGGCACATAATAAGAAATAAATCCAACAAAAAAAAATCACAAAACATGAGAGGCAAAAAACAAGGGTAAAAAGGGCCCACCCTTATAATTATACACAAACTTTTGGGGCCAAAACCATACAATGTAATTTTTTGTAGAAAAACTTATAAATCCAAGGAAACATGATGGAAGAAGAGAGGAAAGAGAGAGGTAATTAGGGATAAAATGACAAGAGACTTCCATAACATAAATAAAAAACACTCTAATAAGATCCTAATCTAGACCATTTATTGACAAACATAATAGTTCCTTAGAATAATGAAAATTTTAATGACTAATAAATACATCCATAACAGAATTAAGTGTTTCATTAATAATAAAGCTAGTTTTAAGGTGATCTTTATCAATTAGACTAGGGTTTTATAAATGTGTGTAGGACAACTGTGGGTAATTATAAAGTGATAAAGTAATAAGGATGATGTAGATGGGATGGAAGATACTGAATTCAAAACCTCATTTAGGAAGGTGAAGGACAAATGAATTATTAATAGATAATAGAACTTGGGGTATGGTGATGAATAGATCCATGTGATAAATGACCAAGAGGAATAAAAAGTCTATAAATGAGAGGAGATGAGACTAAAGTCAAAAACCTACTTGGGAAGGTGAAGGGAACATAAATGACTAGTGACTAATAGTGCTTGGGATATGGTGAGGAATGGGCTTGCAAGTGATAAATGAAAAATAAGAATAAAGAGGACTTAGATAGGATTTGGGATATTATTTAGTCAATAACATATTTTGGAAGGTAAAGGGCACATAAATGATGAAGAACTAATACTTCAGGGGTATGGTGAGGAATAGACCCATATGTATCAGTTACTCACTTATAATCGAGGTGTACTTGGAAGGGTATATGATAATATAAGGAAGAGGTAACCATGGTAGGTGGTAATCTTAGATATCTTACAAAGAATATAGTGGCTAATTAATAATAATATAGGTAAAACCATAGGATTTTATCCAATTTATTTTTAGACATTTTTCAGAATGAAACATTGTCACTACAAATATTTTCTATACATGTAAGTGATAATAGTCATGAATGAATGGAAACCTACACTAGCATTTATGAGGGATGAATTGGTTTGATTGTCTCACTTCACAAGTGGTCACATGAGGATGATATTTGGGTAACATGTTATCTATTAATTATTTTTTAGAATAAAGTGTTATATTTGTTATGATATAAGAGATTGATTTAGAGATAACTTCTTGGTTTTGATTCGACCCTATTAGTCACTTGTTAAAACCCTAAACCCTAAATCATAATTTTATCACAAATGCAAACATGAAGTTAATTGGGGCCAATATGAACCCATTTAACCTAACTATGAGTTTAGGATGTGTTTTGGGGATAAATTAGCTTATATTTCCTAACATACTAAGCCAATTAGTCAATTGTGGGAAATAATGATGCAAGTTGGATGAAATTGAACCCCATGAATCTAATTTAGCCTATAAAATTTGTAATTTAGGGGGTAATCAACCCTAATATCATAAAAAAATAAATTAAATAGTTTACCAATTCAATCATTATGGAAAATGGGGCAATTTTTGCCCCATCAACCTAACTACAAGATAAAGATGTGATAAAGCGATAAATTAGGATCCATTCTATCATGAATTAAACTAATTAGTCAATTGATGCAATTAAGGATGTGATACTAGAAAAATTGGGCAATGTGAATGTAATTTATGAGTTAATTGACCCATCTATGATGAAACATATGGCTTAATTGACCTTGATTTTATTAAAAATGCAAACATGAATTTAACTGGGGAGAAATTACCTCTTGTTTCCAGACATTTTACCTAATTAGTCTTTTGATATAATGATTGATGCAAGTTCATTGAAATTGAACCCCGCAAACCTAATTGACTACATGAAATTAATTTGGGGGCCAATTCACCCCAATATTTTAACAAAAATCAAAAAATCCACCAATTCAATCAAGAAAGAAATTCGAGCCAATTTGAGCTCCTTCAACCTAACTAGACAAGAGTAGAATGTGATTTGGGGCTAAATTAGTCATTAATTAATCCAAATAGTATTTTTATGTAATTAGAGATGTGAATTTGGGCCTAAATTAGTCATGAATTAATCCAATTAGTTACTTGGTACAATTAAACATGTGATTAGGGAAAAAATGAGCCTTATGAACCTAAATTATGGTTTAAATGATGGTATAGGCTAAAATATATGGGTAAATAAACCCTAGAATAATAAGATAACATAGGTTTCCATCAGATAGTATAATCATATATCCTAAAAACATGATATATGATCACATAAGCATACTCCCAATAATGTGTATGCATTATTGATAGTATGCACATAGTATAAATAATGTGTACTTGTTATAATATAAATTGTATGTGTTATTTATAATATGAACATAGTATAAATAACACATATATGTTACATTATGACACATATGTATTATTGTCTCTAGTCAATAAATCATTGTACAACACTTTTTTTTTTGTTATTTCAAGAATTATAACCACATAGACATTTTATACATCAATTAATAAAGAGAAAAGGAATCAAATTATTATTTGGGTCCCCCACCATAAAAAGGAATCAAACTATTCTTTGATACCCCACCATCAAAAGTAATTTCAAATTGTTATTTATCTAGTCATGGGTGACAGAGCTCATTCAAAGAAGAGGAAAAAGTTAAAGCACAAAACATCAGAGAAATTAGAAGAGTTGAGAGAAAAACAAAATGTGTGAATGTAATAATTTAACTTGAGACAAGGTATAAATATTATCCGTAATGAGCCAAATGTGATAGATAACAATGAAATTGACAATAATGAATTCAATATCAATGATGAATATTTATCTAGAAGTCCAAATTATGTTTCAATTTCGCATTCAAAGTATAAAGGTTTTTAGTTTTTTTATGATGAATATATGTATGATGATGTACCCCTATCAATGAAGATAATTTAATGGAATCACATAATGATGAAAGTAACAATCATGAAAATGTCATCCCATAACTAAATGATGAAACTAACGATGAATAAACTAGTAATGAACAAATCAATTTTTAAACACCCTCTCAAAAAATTTCACTATTAACAACACCTCTAGGGATTTTTCATACAAAAGGAAAGTACTTAATTTAAATTGAAGAAAATATTTTAAAACTATTGCATAACAAAATGTTTGAATGTCATTCAAAAAGCTTATCTATAAAAAAATGGAATAATTTCCTTGATGAATTACATTTTGAAGTAAAAAAAGTCAAGTTCTTTTTCATTGATGAAACTGCATAAGATGGGACCTACAATAAATACCTTGGGACTAAGAACATCTAAAATGGATGATGAAAATAATGAATTTTTTAAAAATCTACATGATGTATATAATAGTGTATGCCCAAAATCATGCAACAAAGATTGTAATGTTGACCAACGTATAATTATAACTTGTTAAATAAGTGGTCAAATAGGGAAAAATTATTGATTTCAAAA
>JARHVA010005985.1:627500-660000 GCA_037957365.1 Torreya grandis | reverse complement strand
ATAACTAGTGTGAGTCAGATTGAAGTCATATTTAAAATAGGTGCAAAGCTCTCTGAGTAGTCAATCTTAGCTACCTATGAAAAACCCTTGGAGACTAATCACACCTTATACTTATCAATTGACCCATCTAGTGCAAAGTTGGTTAGATATATCAACCTACATCATACTTTATTCCTTTCATGAAGAATTGAAGTGAAATCCCAAGTGTGATTTTTGATCAAGGAATAATATTCTTCCTACATAACACTATCCCACTCAGGTATGCCTTAAGCCTCTCTGAATTTATATGGATTTGAAACTAAATAAAATAAATCATGTGGACTACTCCGATAATCTTCTTGACTAATTCTATCATCTACTAGATCCCTTAACCAAGTACCTACACTCTGAAGTGTTGGCCTGGCCCAAATTTTCTAAAATGTGGGTGGGTTAGGTGTTGATTCTTCACCCTCTAAAACATTACTAGAGGTGGATGTACATCACTTCACTCACCATGAGAATTGGAAGAAGAATGAGAATAACCTAGCTTAGGAACCTACTCTAGATGATCTGAGTCAAAAGAAAAATCATCAATTCTATGTGAATCTAATGAAAGAGAAGAAGTGTTAAGTGTTGAGTCTTACGGACTCTCTTGAAAGTGAAAAGTTCTCTCTATGAACAACTCATGCGTGGTTATATGTAGAAGGCAATACCCCTTGACACCATCTGGATAACCTATAAAGATGCAAGGTTGGGAATGAGGTTCCACAGATTTGAATATCTTCTTCAATATAAAAGCCATAGCTAGAGATCCAAAAACCCTAAGGTGATCGACATCAAGTTTGTTTCCATACCAAGCTTCAAAGGGCATTATGCCTTTCAAAAAAAAATTGAGTAACCCTATTATGAATGTAACAAGCACAATTAATTGTTTTAACCCAATACTAAGGTGCTAAGGACTTATAATGAATCATATAGCTATCCATCTCTTTCAAGGATCTATTCTTGTGTTCTAAAAATCTATTATATAAAAGAATATAAGTAATTTTCCACTACAAATCAATCCCAATTGTGGTACAAAACTAGTCAAATCTAGTGTTGACATAGTCACCACCATTATTAGTTTGTATAACCTTGATGGTTTTCTTAGATTGTTTATGAAAAATGGCATTGAAGTCTTGAAAATATTTAAACACTTTAGACTTTTGATTAAGATATTAAACCCATGTATATATCAATAAATCATTAATAAAAGTGAGAATTTACTTATACCTTGTAAAATATAGTCTAGAAAAAGACCCAGATACATCATTATGTACTAACTCCAATTGTTTTGAAGCCCTCCAAGATTTTCCATGTAGAAGGCAATACCCCTTGACACCATCTGGATAACCTACAAAGATGCAAGGTTGGGAATGAGGTTCCATAGATTTGAATATCTTCTTCAGTATAAAATCCATAGCTAGAGATCCAAAAACCCTAAGGTGATCGACGTCAAGTTTGTTTCCATACCAAGCTTCAAAGGGCATTATTCCTTTCAAAAAAAAATTGAGTAACCCCATTATGAATGTAACAAGCACAATTAATTGTTTTAACCCAATACTAAGGTGCTAAGGACTTATAATGAATCATATAGCTATCCATCTCTTTCAAGGATCTATTCTTGTGTTCTAAAAATCTATTATATAAAAGAATATAAGTAATTTTCCACTACAAATCAATCCCAATTGTGGTACAAAACTAGTCAAATCTAGTGTTGACATATTCACCGCCATTATTAGTTTGAATAACCTTGATGGTTTTCTTAGATTGTTTATGAAAAAGGGCATTGAAGTCTTGAAAATATTTAAACACTTTAGACTTTTGATTAAGAAATTAAACCCATGTATATATCAATAAATCATTAATAAAAGTGAGAATTTACTTATACCTTGTAAAATCTAGTGTAGAAAAAGGCCCAGATACATCACTATGTACTAACTCCAATTGTTTTGAAGCCCTCCAAGATTTTCCTTTATCAATTTTTTATGTGGGATGTTTTTCCAAGAGAGAAACCCTCAAAAATTCCCTTAGATAATTGGACTTGAGGTAAGCCTATGCCCATGTCATGTGTGCTAAATTATTCAAGCTATCATTAGTTAAGGTGGCCCAACCAATCATGACATAATTTGATAACTCCATTTGATTGAGTCAGCAATGCAGTCAGAGAAGAATCAAGTGAAAAATGTGAGAAGGTGTATAACTTAGCTTCATAATATACCCTACCCATTTCCATTGTAGAATCACTATGCAACTCCCTTATGATAACTGAATCTAGTAAAAACTCAACCCTCATTCCTTTGTTGATATGAGTGATTTGATACACTAAAAGGATATTGGTTGAAATGGAAGGGACACTTATAAAATTATTAAATTTTCTTCATTTCATTTCAATAGACCCTCTCCTTGTAACTAGTATATAAGTGTCATCATCCAAATTTCTAGATTACATGCTGCAAGGATCTAAGGAAAAAAACTCAAATAGTGAAAATCCCATGTGGTGAGAAGTACCTAAGTTAATAACCCATGAAAATGTTGAATTTAAAACTACTAATATAGCCTTTCCCTTTTATTTCTCTTTCCCCTTTCCATTTTCCATAGTAGAATCTTGGTTTTATGAATTATTCTTGATAGACTTAGGAACAATTGTGTTGTTCTTCTCTAGGAGATAAATTAGGTGATATGTTTTCTTCTTCATTCACTTATGTTCATCATGTCCATTTTTCTTAAAATAGGCAAACTTAACCTTTTATTTCTTAATTTTGTCATTAGAAGAGGAGGCTCAATTATTGGTTTTGGTAGAGGTTGATTATTTCTTCTTCTCTTGATCTTTATTCTTCTTATTCTTCTTTAATTTGATGTCTTTATTTTTCCATTCACATTAATTAGGGATTGAGGTTTTTTGGACTTTAATGTGCCCATATGGATCAATATGTCTTACTCCCTACTTAAGTCAACAATGAAAGCATATAAAGATGGGATTTTCCATGCAGTTCCCAAATAAATTTTAGTGGCATGGAAAGTAGAGACAAAGACTGAATAGTCATGACCTAGTTTAAAGAGTATAAAAAAGATAAATTGGTCATATTCTTTATTTATCCCACATTATTTAAACTACAATATTGTAGTCATATAAAATGTGAAAATTGGTAACTTTAGTGTGGCTAATGACACCCAACCCATAGGTCCCTCCTACTTGCATTCATGACCCTCATAGGCATCTTTCCACTGATTCCCAGTCATTTATAGCCTTCCAGACCTGATCCCAGCTCAGGTATACTTCTCTTTCCATGAAAAATTCATCCCCCTAGGCCCTGTCAGCTAGAGATAATAGTGCCTAACTTGGACTATAGTGCCAGTGCCCCTACTATCTATTTTTGGTGTTCCTATTCAAGTGTATTTTTGGCCCCAATGGTCAATTCCTTCTGGTTCCCCATCCCTATCCTTGTCAGTCTAACATGATTACATTCAACCGATGACCAATTGATCCTTATAAAATCCCATTCAAAGATAATTTGGAAAGGGTTGGCAATTATCACTAAGGAAGCAAGAATACATGCAAGACTACTCAAATAATCTTCCCTATTATCTACATACATCAAACCAATACACTTATGATCTTATCAAAATAATTACACCAGTCCCTAGCCACCTCAAGAACATCCAATTTAGCATTTCACATCTACATACACACTATTGCACAAAACACATCAATTGGGAGAGCTACATATGGCTTGATCCCTCTTCAGAGTATTGGTATGTAGGTAGTGTGCCCACACAAGGGGTGTGAATACATGTTCAGTGAATCTTACACATACTAACACCCCCTTATTTCTCAAATTTGTTCAAATTATAAAGTAATCTAGGGTTTGAAGAAAAAATATTCTATATAGGGAGTTCCATGAACATCCATTAGTTGAAACTTTGTAATCCAAGTCATACAGACATAATGAATAAAACCTAGAAAGCTTAGGTCTCCTGACAAAAATGGTAGAGGTGGACTACAGTTTTGGTGCCACTAGTGTCTTATTTCAATGATCCTATCCAATCATAAAATTAATAACATATCTTGATTTCTGACACTATTTTAGTCTCACACAATGAATGTTAGACCCTGCAACAACTATTTCAATTATTTTCTAGCTAAGTCTTAGTTTCTCTCCCTTATTACTATTTTTAGAAAGATTAAAATTATAATCAAATTACACAAATCTATAGCTTAACTATTGTATATTTATTTAATAATTTTACTACTCAGACACTTTAACTAAATTAGGAATAATACACCAATATTGTCAAAACTATTAAATCATTTGGTGAATCTGAATTATTTTGTTTGTGCATAAAAACCCTAGAAACCCTAGGTAAATTTCCTACTATTTTTTCCTATATTTTTTATTATTTTTTACCTACATAATAAAAATAGAAATTGTCATTAAATTTAAAAAAAATAGTAATTTTAAAATAATTTTCTTTCAAACCCTAGTTATCCATGCTAGGTCTGAGTATCTTTCCAGTAATTTTCTAATAATTTTTTGATTTTTCATTAGAATATTAAAATTAGAAATTCACCTCAAATTTTAAAATTCAATAGTAATTTTCAAAAATAATTATTTTTCAAAACCCTAGTGACACATCCTATGTCTCTTTAAATCACCAATTTTCCAATAAATTCCTAATTTCTTACTTGCATATTTGACTCAAAAAATTACTTTAAATTTCAGATTTTCAAAATAATCATATTTCAAACCCTAGTTGCATATACTAGATCCCATTGCTTCTTGAGGTATCACCTTACATGTTTGTGAGCTTCATATCCTTTTTATGCATATTCCAGTTCCTTTCTTAGATTATATCTATTTAATCTTTTATACTATTATCCAAGTTATTTTCCTTATGCATCTCTTCTTTCAAGATGAAGTGCAAGAACTAGTGATAACCCTCCTGAATTCACTCAGATTCCTTCAAATTGACCATATACCATACATAAACAACAAACTTAGACTCCTACTATAGATCCTAAAAATCTAGATTATACTAATTTCAATGAGGATAATTTTGAGGATGAGTGGTATGAGAATAATAATGATGATATAATAACCGATATTCATGATCCACCAAATTAGACTCTTGATTAACTTCCACTAATTAATAATAAAGTTATCCTCAACAAATATTTGATCCTACAAATCTTTCAAGAAAGACTTGAAGACCATCCCTGATATCATAATCTTATTTTGTAATCTATCTTGGAAATCAAAAAGGTTAAACAAGTTGAGTCTTCCATTCCTTCAGAGCCACCAGTTGTGAATGACACTATGGGGGTAACTATGTCTCAACAACCCCCTATAGCATCCAACTTGCCTCTATGCCTCCAACTATAGCTAGTACATCTTTGTCTCCTGATGTGGTAGCCTTTATGAAAGAGATAAGATCTCTTCAATCCAAGGTACTACATATTGAGAAAGGTGCCTCTAGACCTAGCCATTATTTGGATTCTTTTGCTCTATTGCATACACCATTAACACATCACATTGCTTCTACACCCTTGCCACAAGGTTTTGTTCAACCCAAGCTTACTTTATATGATGGTAAGGGTGATCCAGTGACACATTTGAGAGCTTTTCATGTAGCATGCTTGAACTATGTACCAAATGACTATTTACTTACCAAGCTACTTTTACAAAGTCTAAAGGATTATACTTTACAATGGTTCTACAATCTACCAAATCAATCGGTTAATACATTCAATCCTTTAGCCAACATGCTCCTAGCTCATTTCAGCATTAACATTGGTGATAAGGTTTCATATGACCAAGTTGCACAATAGAAATAAAGGGAAAATAAGCATATCACAGACTATGTTCTTTGATAAAATTCTATCTTGGCTAAGATGACTAGCCCCATAGCCTTTCAAGACTTAAAATATCTCTTCAAACAGAGTCTCTTACCCACTTTGCATAAATAAATTATTATCAAAATATTCTCTTCCTTTTATGAATTATGTCACACATGAAAGGAAAGAGAAGTCAAGTTAATTTCAATAGGCAAACTCAAATACACAAGCACATCAGAAACAACAAGCAAGAGTGACAACAAAGTCCCATACAAAATCAAGGTCAATGATAGAAAGATTCAAAATCAACTGATAATTAATGTGGCTTTTGAGCCCCTCAGTTTGTGGTTTTATCAACACCTTCTCAAAAAACAACAATATACCAATTTCTCAAGGCAAATTTTTACTGCAACTATTAGAATGTAACATCGTATCTCTTCCATGGGGATATGACTAGCATGCATTTTGTAAGTTTCATAGGGAACCAGACCATACAATAAATAGATGCATCAGTTTGAGACATAAGATATAGGATTTGATAGATGGAAATCATATTGATCTTGGCACTTTAGTTTAGCCTTCTCAGGCAAAGCAAACACAAGATAAAGCTTTGAAAATATCCTCAGATCCCTTTCTGTAGCATTATAAATAAGAGGCAAGGGACACATCAGGGGTTCACCATGCATATCATGCACATCCACCACTAGATATATACAATGCAACTTAAATTAAGATACATCCTTTGAGTAACATGATTGGTGTATACAATTCTAGAGTTCCAACTAGACCTTCCATCTCCTTCTCAATGCAGAAGATCATTGAGGATGATTTAGATTATCATGCACTATTTATCAGAGCTTACATTCATAATCATCTTATTCATAGCATTCTCATAGATAATGAATCTAATTTGAACATGTGTACTATGGCATTATTATAGCATTTGGGATATTCAAAGTAGGATATTACCCTGATGTACATAGTTATCAGTAGATTTAGCAGGCACATATAGTGTTTATTTGGTGAGATTTTATTTCCTCTAAAGGTTGGTCTAACACACATGACCACACCATTTACAATAGTTCCCAGTGTAGGAGTTTTTGATAGGTTACTTGGTTGAGCATGGATTTATAAACTTTGAATAGTACCTTCTACAGTTCACAGATGCATGAAATTCATTCATGCTAATCATATTGTTACAATTGGTGGAGTTACATATGAGTTACCACTCCTCACTTCAAAGCCATCTACTATTCTATAGTCACTAGTTTTAGTTTTACCACCAGTTACAGTTCCTCCTCTAGCTTTGATTCAAAAATAGTTGAGGCATCCATCACTAGCACAGAGAGTTCATACACCTACACATTTAGTGTTATTTAGTGGAAAATTAAAATAAACACACATGCAACTAGGTCAACCCAGTTGATCTAGTTGTATCACACAACACAAGCCTTGTACCAATGCTAGACAATATAGTCTTTTTAGTACAATATACAATTATCAAAGAGAAAACAATAATATTGAAAATAAAAATGCTAATCTATGTGGTCTATCCTGAATGTTTTAAATTATAATTTTAGAAACAAAAGTGATAGGGTGTTGGATTTATAAAGGAAATAAGAAGGTAACCTAAATATGGTTTTAGGTTATTAAGGATGAAATGGATCTATGTTGGTGAAGGTGTTGGCTTGGTATTGGGGCCTACCCTTTCACTTCACAATCACTCAGTGATAAGGGTGTCGAGTTATTTACCAATATACACCATCAACCACATATTTATACTCAATCAAAAAATTGAGTCAGCTTCCCCCTTGGTGATGAAATCCAAGTACATAGATCTTGAGTAGAATTTTTTTTATGTTTTTTTAAATTTTATGGTTTGGAAGTGTGTGAAAAAAAAAAGTAATGTGATTAAATTGATAAATTAAACCTTCTTATTTAGTCTATGTGTGCTACTCGGAGTAAGAAAGCAAGAAAATAACATATGTGTTAATTACTAGAAATGTGAGTTAATTACTTTTGCTTGAAGAGTATAGGGTCGATTCAATCAAATTAGTATGCAAATAGTAAAAAATAAAATTGACTGGGTTGATTCTATGTATTGAAGCAAGGGCCAAAAAACATTGTTAAATGAGTCAACTAAATCTCTTGGGTAAAAAGTAACTATAAAACTAAGTCAATCTAGTTGACTTAGTTGATTGTAGGGTTATAATTTTATAGATTGAAAAGTATAAAAAATAAGATTTAAATGAAGGAATATAAATGACTAAGTTGATGAGAATTAACTTGATGAATTTAGTGATGTTAAATTACTATTTTTTTGTACTGTGTCATCTAGATGAATATTTTTGACTTTATAATAGAGTTGATTTGGTTGACTGAGTCTAAACATCTATATAAAATAAATCAAACTGAGTCGATCGAATTGATTTAGTTACTTGTAGTAAAAGATGACTTGCATAAATCCAAATAGAGTCGATTGGATCGAATGTGTGTTAAACTTGAGCATAGAATTTTAGACTAAGTTGATAGATTCGATCCAATGATGTAAAAATACAATAAATAATAAATGAAAAGATGAAATAAAACCACCATGGGTTGGTTCATGTTAGGTTCACTAGAATGTACATAAGGGAAAGTGAAGTTGATCTACAAATCAATCCTAGATTGGAGAAGATAAATCAAACTAGCCCTTCCACTTGTTGGTACATTTAGACAACTAGGGTCATGAACAATATTGATATGATAGACCTAATGGGTCTCTTACAACACAATATCACTAGGGAGGGATTCAAAAACTCTAGTTGATCAATACCACACAATAAACCTAAATAGGTCCTATGTTTTCTAACAAAGTAATCTAGTTCTCACCAAAGTTTGTGGCAAAAATAGGGGATAATAAAATTAAAAGTTAACATCAAAATAAGAAATATACTCAAGTCAATGTAGAGGTAATCCTAAGCGTGGATATATAAATACATTTATAAGCCCATACATGCGAATATGTGTACTAATAAAAGAGGAGTAAGAGTTAGGAATACTTACATTATAGATGAACCTGTTGAGCCTCAATCTCTTCCTTAGCCAATGGTGTGTTGTAATATATTATTGTGTTTGTAAAGATAAAAAATATAGGTTAGATATAGGCTATAATACTTCTTTTATGAATTTAAAATACTTTTCCCAAAAGACAAGATTCTTCTCTCTAAGGAAGTATGAAACCCTAAGTAATAACTCCTTAAGTAGAATGGTGGATAAACATATGCAAAAAAAGAATTATTCTCTATCTATCTCTCTAAAAATGGGGTAAAGGATTTGCTTATATAACCATATCTAATCCTAAACCCTTTCAATATTTTAGCTGAAACCCTCAACCTAGTTAGCTTAATTGTTTATAAAAAGAGTAGTTAGGTCTCAGACTAAGATGGTTAGGCTGACTTTGTCCCATAATGTGTTTAATTCCTAAAATAAGGTCGACTCATTTGATTGTGTTTAGATGATGGAAAAAAGAGGTTTTGGCTTAGGTAGGGGCTATTTAAGGCAATGAATTATTTTGAGGAGTGTGTAAGGTAGGTGTCAAAGCTTAGGGAGATGCATAGGAGGGACGTCTGTTGGTTTTAAGTGGTGGTATATGGAAATACAATATTGTGAATTGCAAATGGTTTTCCCACCCCTTTCATGATGAACCCTTTAAGGCATGCACTTAGAGAGATTGAGAATCGATGGATTCCTATAAGAGAGAAATAATTAGTAATTGATAAAGTTTTAAAATATTATGTATTCACCCACCACAACAAATCATTGGAATCTTACTTTTACCCTACTTTTATCTTAATAAATTGAAAAAGAACCTAGAGCCTTTATCCCCAACCTTGATCCAGTTCAGTTTAGAATGAACCTAAGACCCTCTAACAATAAACATCTGATGGTGTATGATCTCATGTTTTAGCCTTATCAGTTCATCAAGTAGGAGAGATTTATTTGGATCAAGCTACACTCTATATTCTAAAAGAATCAGTGTCTCCCAAGTAGTATGAGCAATCTTCTTCCTCAAATTGCTTGGTGATTTCCATAGGTACGTGTGAATTTTTTACAAAAGCTCATACAATAATTTAACTTGTCAATAGAGGATGAGGAATCTATTGTGAACTTACCAATGCTCCATGTAGAATGAATGCCTCCTTTAAAATCTAAATTATCCAAGTGTGAAACATTTATTTTATATAGACTTTTCCACACAGGGTCACTCACCTATAGATTATTGTTTATCAAAATAGAGATTGGAATGGGATGGTAATCTGAATGAATGAGAACACCTTCACAAAATTACACTCCTCTTGCAGAACTTTAAATATATTATTGTTGAAATATAACATGCCAATTTTAGAGTAGACTCTCTTATGAAGGCCCTGGTTATTAAACCATCTAAACAAGGTGCTCTTGCTAGTATCCTTTTTACCTCAACTAACTTTTCACTGATTGTAGGTGTCTCTTCCCTTATTACTTTGTTATAGTTTGACCTCAATGGTTTCTTGATCGGGCCTATTTATAGTTTGTCTTACTTTTAATTTTGGTCTTTCCTTATCTTTATCTTTTATCATATAAAGGTTTTGGGACCTTTCAAAACCCATGGTTTAACTTTTATCAAGAAATGTTATCATAACATATAGCATAAAAAATTGTATTATTCATATATATTCCATTTCCACCACATAATCCATGTTTTGATCATAAGCCATGAACTAAACCAATATCTTCATGAGTTTAGACAAAAAAAAATCATTTCATTTCCATCAAATTAGATCACCCCCATGCTTGTCCTATTTTTCCTCACCCATGTTAAAATCCCCACCTAGAATCCATGGAATGTTTTTCAAATTAGCAACAAGCCAATTACATAGGATAACCCTTTCTTTGTAGTCATTATAAGTATAGATATTACGAAACCCAAATATATGGTTCTCAAATTTGAAAGTAACCCACACATCTCTATGACATGGGGATGAACCATAATCAACCACTGACTCCTTCCATTTAGGATTAACTAAGATGGAAACACCTCCTTTCCAATTTGGATGAGTAGTATCAAAATGGGGAGAATCTATCCAAATGAAATTTAATACCAAGTCTAGTTTAAATACAACCACCTTCACTTCCTAAAGCAACAAGAAATCAATGCCCTCTCTTAAACACCTAAATTTCCTTAAAATTAGTTTAGGATTAGGGGATTCTATGCCCCTCACATTCCAAATGACAAGTTTCATCAAGAGAAGAGGAGGGATCCTATCTTTGTAGACTAGAGGCCTTGGAGCCTCCTTTGTTTTAGTTCAACCTTGTAAAATACTAAGGAACCATATTTCCCTTGGATTTTTTTTTGTTTTCCTCAACACCACCTAGAAAAACTTTTTTGAATCTTCCCATCCTCAACCTGAGGGGATCCTTAGAAAGTATTTCAATTGGCCTTAATTTTCAATGTTTTACCATTATTTCTTTGCAAACCACTAGAGAGAGAATTCAAACTATCATCTTTAAGAGGAAAAGCTCTTTCAAAAATAGCATTAGGGAAAAAATAAACACTAAGGGTAGGAGAAAATACCATGGGAACCCTCTGATCACAACACAAATTAGAATCAAGAGTTGAGGGGCTAGAGGTATGGGATGTTGATATAATCATATTTGCAAAATAACAATGTATTTATTTTAAAGTATAGCTTTGGTGTAAGGGGGCACTTCCAACCTACGGTCACTCTATTCAAGGCCCAAATGGGGCACATGAGAAGGACTCCCTTATGCTAAAGGTATATGGGCCACAACCAAACACTCACCAGAAGGTCCAAATCTAGCTTCAACATAGTCCATACTCAACATGGGCTTTTCAAATGTCTAGTTGGAGGTGTCAAAAATTTACAAACCCTTAAGGGACCCAAGTTCAATAAATTTTTTGCTAGAAGGTGCTTGGCCAATACTAGGTTCTAAATCATAGTAGGGGTTTTCTCTTAACACAACTTTTTCATCAGCACTAAAGATTTTTTTTTCAAAACTATCATCCTCAACTAGTAGAGACTTATTTAGCACCAATTTATTCACCCTTCCAAGTTTCCCTAAAAAATAAAATATTTTATAAGGTGTCCATCATTTTTACAAAATAAATAAGCTTTGAGACCTCCCATCACTTTAATGAGGTAAGATAAATATTATCCCTTGATATTGAACAAAAGGGTTTTAGGGAAGACGTTTAACGAGTCCAAAGAAATAAAAATCCTTGCATGCATATGCACAAGAGACCTTCTCAAATACTCCACCCTAAGAACTTCTCTTAGGGGAATTAGATCTTTAGGAAGAAGGTTGTAGATTTAAATAGGCACATTTTCAATATCAATCCATCTCAAGGTAGCCTTAACGATAATTTCCTCATAGTTTAGTTTAGGGTTCCAAGGAACATCTTTGAAAAATGATTCTCCAACATTTGAAAGGGGTTTACTAATAACAAACCTCTACATATTAGAGTTTTTGAAAAGAATCATGAAAGAAACCTTATGAAACATTCTACAAAAGGAAAAATAAATACCCATCCTTTTCCCCCGGATTGAATTCATCCAATTATAAAAAAAATCTAGAGTGTAAATAAATCATATTCAAACATACAAATAAAACCCCAAAATTCATCAAATGAGATTCTTATAATTACAAATCTATTTCCATTGATTCATTTAGAAATAAAGGCAAGTTTTTTACCACATTAGATGCATTACATCTTCGAATGATTCATCATTATTGGCCCCATCACCACCAACTTCTAAAACTTCATAGAAAAATTTTGCACCTTTAGAGTGTTTTTGGATTTCTTCTTAGTGCAGGACTTCTAAAAATAGGGGATTTTTTCTAGCACCTTCCTTCCCTTCCTCACCGATATCCAAATCCTCAATAGTTTTCTGACCAAGGCTCTTTTCAATGCCATCCAAAAACATGAATTAACCATTAATACTGCCATCATTAAATATATTTTCACACTCAGAAGCATCCCTTCTAGCCTTCTCCATAATACTTACCTCATAAATGCAAAGTAACTCCCCTTTATCCCAAAGTCTCATAAGTTCACAAAATGAAGGGAAGACAAGTCATGGGAATACAATCAAAACAACAAACAAATTAAAAGGACCCAAGAAAATAAAAAAGGAATATATAAATGGAACTAAACACAAACATCAACCAAAGGAGACAATCAAAAAGTAAATGGGGAAGGGGACCAAGGAAGCAAAGAGCCAATGAAGAGAGCTTGAAGCATCAACAAGGGAGGATGAATTTTCATCTTCATATTTACAAATATCCAATGCTCAACTCCAAAATCCTCCAAAATTCATGAACTATCAAAAAGGTACAATAGTTACAATTAAAATTTGCACAGTCTCAATTACACATTATCAGATAGGTAAAGTATATACTCATTTTTTGTATAGATTGCATAGGTTTTCCTCATATTGGGGCATCATGTGTGGCATGATCACTCTCATTTCAATTTTAGATACTTAGACATAGATTATTATGTCTCAGTCTACAATCTATATGCATAGCTATTAGAGTTGTCGGTATGGATGTGACACACTATTCCCATATGTTTAGTTTGACACTAATAATCTCAAATGAAATGGCAGGTCTGTGTAATTATCCATGTTATTACTCTAGTCACCATTTGCACTAGGTTTACACCATATTGATGCCATATTCTATATGTAATGGTTAGCATTACTAATTAGTCCCTAAGCTAAATTATCAAGAGCTCGAGTGGCCCCTAAGTCATTTTACATTTTTGAGTGGCCCTAGATCCATCCTAGATAATTTAAGTTACATCACATAGCTTCAATTATATTACACAATTTATGTTTTAGATAAATCTACTACACGTGGGTAGGCAATGATGGAGTCATAACTTACTTGAGTTCTTGAGTCACCTATATAGGATGGTTGGGCAAGCCATCAGTCTAATCCAAGTTATTCATAGATTATGATCCATCAAGTAAGGGTGGGCAATGATGTTGTCAAGGCCAACTTGAGTTCTTGAGCCACCCAAACATGAGAATTAAATAATCCATCATCCTAGTCCAAGTTATTTACCATTTAATCACCATCTACAAGTGCACATAGCATGTCACCAGGTTTTAGCATTAGTTCAAGTACCTAATGTGGTGTATTCATTATTTTATTCTCTTTCTCATCTCTTTACTTAGTTTTGTCTTTTGCTTTTGATGTTTTTTAAGTAAGGACTAATCCATTCATGTTTCATTTGTAGGACATGCAATAGAGAATGCTTCACAGACTCAGACACACATTCATTGGCTTCATCTCTTAGATAAGTCCAAGTAGATTTATTTTCCTTTATCCTAGTCATTTCACTTTATTGCATTTCTAAAATAAGGGGGCAGGGGGGAAATGTAGTAATCTAAAATGTCATTTGAGTGCAATGAGTGTCACTTGAGACCACCTTGTCTTTAGCTTAGCCCTAGACCTATCTTAGGGCGTCTCTTGATCATTTTATAGATTTTGTGTGAGTCCAACCTATTCTCAGATATATGAAAAACAAAACTAAGCTACCCCTAGGCACCCAGATCTCATTTTTGCCCATTCCTACCACTTAGACACTAACACAATCCTTTCAACCATAGTGCATTACACTATTGACCAAAGGGAAGCACTAATGTCCCCTTGCTCCTTACTCCCCCAATAAATATATTTGTGTTCTTCAAATCACTCCTAGGGTTGGCCTAGACCTATTTCATGGAGGCCTAGGGTTTGGCATTAAAATCGATCAAATTAGAGAACAGATAGTGAATCAGCATCTATGCATACAGGTATAGACTCCCTAGAACTAGACGAAGGTCCACCCAGAGTTTACTATCCTTGTTTGTAAAAGGACACTAGTATGACATAGAAGACACTAGCATAAGATGCTACTATCTATAAAACCACACTATTGTCCAGGAGGGTTTTTGACTCTTGGTTCCTCTTTACGACATCTTGCACAATCTATGTACCATTTTTTAGCCTGTCACTTGTCCATCTCAATCAATTTATAGCTAAATACATCTCTTCAAATTCATTTGTTATTTATAAAATAATCAGTTGAATCAATTATCATACAAATCAATGGTTGTTTATATTGCTATATTTATTCCTTGATTTATTATTCCATAACTTTAACAACCTAAAGTTTTACATTTCATAACTCTCTAAAAAAAAATTAACCCACCTTGCATTTCAAAAAACACTAAAGCAAGAAGATACTTAACATAATCCAACACAAAATAAAGACCACATCTAGAACAATAAACAAACAACAAATAAGATGCATAGAAAAACCACTAACAAGAAAACAAAGATTTGAACTCTAATATAATATATGCAACAAACTAAAGGTAAAATATTTGACTTGTCAACCACAATATGAAAAACGAGGATGGAGGGAATTAAGCAAAGCATCCTTAGGGGTGTAATCTCCATGTATGATCAATCGCATATAGTGGAAATCTATGAATTCATAGAGTAAAGACAAGAACAATTGACTTGAAGTTGTGAATTTGTATAGCACAAAGAAAGGGTTGCAATATATGATTTTTTTGACGTGAGGAAAGGCAAACAATGAAGTATAAATAGAAAAAAGAGGGCATATTAGATTTATTGGACGTAATTGAAGAATATGGTCAAGTGGAACCTTTCTTCTTTTGTTTCTAACTATTTACACACGAGTGTAATGAAAGGAGAAACATCACATATCTGAGAGTTTGGAGATATACGATCGTCGTGAGACTAAAATGTTTCACTATGCCAAAATTGGATGCTTGTAATACCTAGAAATAGAAATAGACAATTATGTGGAGGTTCTAAGGTGTTTGTTACGAATTTTCGGATTGGCTTTGTGTTACTATTTTAGCCGATCGTACACATCATCTCGACAATTGTTTCTATATTCAAGATACTCTCTTTTGTCATTTATCATTTTGGTTTAAGAAAATTAACTAGGTCCGATTTACCCTTGTTAAATTTTGAAGAAGCACACACGGGACGAATTTGACAAGGAGAGTGATTGAGATTTCATTTTGGATGTATCCGCCGGTCAGAGATTCCATTCCCACTTCCTATTGACGAATAAAATAATCAAAGCAGGTTGAAATTGGCGAATGAGTGAGAATTGGTGGCTATTTAAACCCCTACAATTACCTCCAAACACGCAATACCATTCCACAAGAGAGAAGGGCGGAATAGAAATTGGAGTAAAATGGGAGTGAAAAGTATAACGGTAGAGATAGATTCTCCAGTGGAGGCAAAGAGAATTTGGAATGCAATTGTGAAGGACTATAATCTCCTCCCCAGCCAAATGCCAGGGGTATGTTCAGGCGTCACACTTCTCCAAGGCAATGCCGGAGCCGTCGGAACCATCATACAAATTAACTTCACCGCTGGTACGACTGATTAATTAAGTACATGCCTTTCACATAATTTACTTACAATGTTTTCTGTAAATTGTAAATTGTTAATGCAGTGAACAAGGATTTCAGTTACGTGAAAGAGCGCGTGGACGAAGTAGATGAGGGAAACTTTGTTTACCGATTCAGCTACGTGGAGGGAGGAGAGGTGGGAACGAAATGGGCATCTGTTAAATTTA
Organism: Torreya grandis; assembly: GCA_037957365.1. Lineage (NCBI taxonomy): Eukaryota > Viridiplantae > Streptophyta > Pinopsida > Cupressales > Taxaceae > Torreya > Torreya grandis. The sequence goes on along the minus strand of JARHVA010005985.1, from coordinate 643,489 downwards.
AGCTGGAACTCAGCCCTAAGGCAGATGGTGGGTGTGTTGTGAGGCATACCTCCGAGTATGACACCCTCCCGTCCATTTCCCTTGATCAAGCCAAATGGGAAGAAATGGAGCAAACCGCCGCCGCTCTCTTAAAGACGATCGAAGCCTACCTTATCTCTAACCCCGCCGAATATTGCTAAAAATAATATCAGACTTCCCATCCAGCAGCCTATACCTTCCTTCCATCGTTGATATGCTGCTTTTGATTCATAATAACACCACTTCCACTCTCATCGATTTGCCTTTTTTCTGCTATGTTTTGTGATGGTTAAAGGGAATTCCTCATTGGGTATCAATTGCTATTGGTATTCTTAAGTATTTCTGCTTATAATTATGGATTTTTAAAAAATATTGCATTACATTTCATTTCTAATTTATATGATGTAACTTATTTCTATGAGTACCACTCTCAATAACTTTAAAATTTACATAATACATGATTACAATTTAGATTTTATTTTTAATTTAATTTGATTTATTTATTAGTTAGATTTATAATATAAAATTATATTAATAGTTAATTTTATTTATATATATATATATATAGAGTGATGTTTTAATGTTTTTAAATAATTAGAGATTTATTGGATGCAAATATATTGTTATTTAGAGGTACTGTTCTTGTTTTTATTTTTAATGGCCTAGTTATCAAATAAGGGAGAGAAAAATCTTCTCTTTATTTTTTACTTTTAAGTTATTTTCAATCTTTGATGATAAATTTTCCTTCTTAAATCCTTAGGTTCATGGTTTACCTCAACATGATTATTTGAGCGCTTACAATATTGCCCTATTATTAAATAACTTGGGTTTTTCCTTTATTAACCATACATAAAATATTTCGATAATTAATTTTCTTAACGAATCCTCTCCGATATATATTATGGAGTATAACATGAACATAAAAAAATGAAATGGCTCTTAAATTTTTCAATTTGGTGATTCTTATATGTACTTTTGTTTCATTATATCATCTAATCGAGTTCCTTGCATCCTTCATACTCAAATATATTTCTCGTAAACCAAACAAAACATAATATCTCATTGTTTTTCTTTCTTTCTTTCTTCATTCTTTATTTTTTTGCTTGGATGTCCAAGGGTCTGCAATGCCTTATATCAATATCTATGTAGTTTCACATTGACCATGTCTTTCTTATCCTAAGGTTAAAGAAAAATACTACGATTTATTTTAGAGTTCTTAAATGTTAAAAAAAAAAAAAAAAAACTTTAAAAATATTTAACAAACTTTACAATTTTGAAAAAAAATACATTCAATACATTTTTAAATATATAAACTCACACACACACACACACACACACACATATTCAAACTATTAAAATCAAATGTTTGTATTAATGATTTTACTTTTATTGGCCCTAAAATTTAAACAAATATGACACATTATTATCCTTCTCGGCACCCTTCATCACGTCCTTCCCCACCCCATTAATCTTCCCCCAAATATCTTTAGTTTTGAAAAATAGAAAAAAAATTAAATCACTCAAATTTAATTTTGTTGCCCTTTGGAATACCTCACCACAACTCCTCTCATATTTGTATTATATCTCAAAGTCATTGGGATTTCCTTTATTTTAAAAAAAACTCAGCAAAATTATAATCTATGAATATGTGTTTGAAATATTGATTGGCATAGCGTTAAATTAAAAAAAAATAAGGACTTGGGATAGTGGATGGATATCTCTATTTTGAATCTTTGAACATGTAGTTTTCACACATGAGAAGATGATCATCATTCAACCTCATCCATTTTCACACATGAGAAGATGAAGATCATTCCACCCCATCCCACCCTTACCCTTTGTCCCATCCTACTACCCCAACAAAAAAAAAATTGCACTTGGTTAGTATTTTTTTACAATTGATCATTTAGTCATATTATGGAACCTTAATACACATGAAAAGTGATTCATTGACTCTTTTATTGTCTAGGGATTATAAATTTATTAATCTCCATTATTTATGCTCTAACATACTTTGGGATCGAATTAGGATAGTGTATGTTTGGCATCAAATACTTCTTAAGAGATGTATTTTGTGTTTCCCTTCTTATTACCATCTTTAGTAATGATGGAAATTATTTTTCATGGATAATACACAACACTAAGCGTAATGCATGTGTTATTTTGATATTAATATTATACAATAATATAATATTACATAATTAATTGTACAAAAACAAAGTGTTGGAATAACTAGAATGTATGAAGTTAGGGTTTTATGATAAATATAAAATTATATCAAACATGTGTTTTATCAAAGGCTGAAATCAACGATAGAATGATACAAGTAAAATCTTTAATTTTTTTCATAATTTGATTATAATATAAATTTGACAAATAATATAGTATATTTCTCTAGTCATAGAGTATGGTCTTATTCACTATGTATGGTCCTAGTTAGATAAGAGAACAATTTTGGAAACTATTCCTTATTTTAAAAAACAACTTGATGATTATGTTCATATGTTCCTATGCTATAGAAACCTCTATCACTTTGTCCAAATATTTTGCAGATCACATATAAATCCTTCTTCATTCTTTGAACCCTAATTATCCTTCAACATCCTTAAAAAGGAATAAAAGTGCTTAGATGTAGGAGCTTGTCTTAGTCAAACATCCTTTGTATAATGTTTTTGGAAGACATCACACAAGTGCATGTGCAATATGAATTTAAAAACCCTTAGCTTTATCAATAATCTGAAAACAACTTGTAGATGTTGTATATTCTTTCAATAATCCTTAAATTCTAATTTTTGAATAGTGGTGTTTCTCTAACAATAAAAATTGACATCTAAAACTACCCTCATACCAAGCTTAGGTGTATACATAATTCCCCACTTTTATATGTGTCTGCATGTATACATATCAAAGTAAAACAACTGGAAAGTGTAGCTAGGAGGGCTTGAAGAAAATGTTACAATTGAAACCTATAAGATTTCTCTAAGTTAATATAATCTAAATGATAATGACCTGACAAAAAAGAAGAGACATGTGACCTTACCTTAGATTCTATCTTATAGTATGTAAAAAGCAAATAAAACTTACACTCATTGAAATGTGCACGACTATCCTGACTACCACAATGAAAAGTAATGAATATTTTATAACATACATACATGCTATCTTTTTCTATAATGTGAAAAACTTGAAGTATCTTCAAATAAAATGAAAAAATCAAACATATTTGTAGACATCTAAAATGTCATTTAATGCAATAGGTGTCACTTAAGACCACCCTATCCTTAGCTTAGACCTAGACCTATCTTAGAACCTCTTTTGATCCTTTTCCAACTCATATGGACTTATAGCCCATGCCCAAATATACCAAAATACATATTAATCCATCACCTAGGTATCCTATATCCTTTCACACATGTGCCATCCACCTGGACAATAGCGTGGCCCCTTTGGTCTATAGCATAGTGCACTATTGGGAAAGGGGACAATGATATTGACCCTTAGCTTCTTTTACCCCCAATGGATATATTTACAATACCCAAATCATATTATGGTTAAACTATACTCATTCCATGTCTCGATTATGATCTGAATACTATTTAAAGACCACTCTCATTCATTCATCCCTTACATGGAAATTCTCATAAACAAACACAGAAACAGTTGTGCAAATTAAGGTCATTGATCCCTATTTTCCCCTATTTATACATACATCCATCTAAAATAACCTATAGCTTAGTTTTACTTATATTTTTATTTTCAAGACACAATCAAAGCATTCAAATTGACATTCATACTTAGACATACTAGCATCACTCTCACTTTCACCAACACTTAGATTGGAAAAACTACATTGGGCTTGATCCCCTTTCAAGGTATTGGTATATAGGAAATGCTCATCACATGGGGTGTTTATGTCACATCAAAATTACCCTAATAACACCACTCTTCTTACACTTGTGTTCATCAAAACCCTAGAAAGCATGAAGGTTTAGGGTTTCATAGTGAAATAAGTCAAAATGAACCACAAATGATGATCCAGGTCTTAATCAAACAAGCACACATTTCGTAAAATAGAGTGAAGGTCTACTCAAAGTTTCATTATTTTATCTATATAGGGTTAATAGCACAACATAGAAGGTTAGTAGAAATCACTCTTCCATGTTCCTACATCATTTTCTAGCCTACTAGTTGTTTATTTCAATCATATTTTCTCGTTAATTACTTTGTAATTCGTTTCTATTTGTAGGCTAAACAAATAAATCAATTATTGTATAGATTAATGGCTATTGATACTATAGTATTTTATTCTTTGATTTATATTATCAAATCTTATATCTACTTAGGTTTTTAACATAAATTCCCAAAATAGTTAAATCATTTTGTGAACATGACTTACATTGAACATATTACTCAAAATCCTAGTTTACCATTAGGGTTTCCCTTCTTATTTTTATTATTTTCTTAGTTTTCAGTCTTCATCATGATCGTTATGATGGAATCCATTTTTTTCTTTTTCATACAAAATTTTATGGTTTATATTGCATGCCTATTACCTACCATATGTATAAATATGCAAATGTATGTCACTCCTCTCATGGATCATGCTATGAATTAGTTTATTTCATATAATGGTCCACCTCATCTTAGGGCCCCTCTATATGGAGAGAATTATTTATTAGCTAATTTTTTCTTACCTCTAGTTACTACTCAATGAACGAGGGCTCAAATGAATCCTTTTATTCCTTCACCTACACCCATTGACTACTTTCGATCACATCCTACCTCTACCAATTTCCCTTGGAAAATAGTATATCTAGTGGTTCGAGTTATTATTATGTGAGATTAGATGCCTCGTTAGCCTATACAAGAGTAACACAATCCCATAATCCTTCCTCATCCCTATCACAATATAATAAGACCTAGGTATCAACATAGAGGACATGATATTATTGATCAACTCAAAAATACACCAACCAAGATTTCTATACTAGAATTACTTCAACAAGTAACCATTTTTAAACACATTCTTTTCCAAACACTCAATCATACATCTTTTCTTCATGATATAGAGCCTACTTATTTTGCATCATTTATGAACACTATAAAGGACATTGAAGATGTTATATCTTTTGGAAATGAGGATTTTCCCTCACAGATAGTTTTCAATCTTAATCTATCACTCTTAATTCAGGCACAAATTAAAACCACCACTATTAAATGATTTCTCATTGACAATGGTTTATGTTTTAACATAAGCAACCTCACATTCTTATAAACTATGGGGTTTGATATAGCATCCATTCAAAAGACATATAAGAACATTTGAGGTTTTGATGACATTCCCTAGTTAGGTAAAAAAAACCTATCCACATAGTTTCAAGTGATGCCTAATCATTTTTATTACAACTTATTACTCAGGATACCTTGGATACATTCCATGGATGCATTACCCTTTAATTTTAATATATACATCAATATTTTACATGATGGATAAATATATACTTAACAAGATGATAATCAACCATTCAAATATTACAGTATCACACAAACTACTACCACAAGTATTTATTTAGATGGGACATCTCATATTACTTTAGATATCATAGTTAGGTTAAAAAACCTATCCACATAGTTTCAAGTGATGCCTAATCATTTGAATTACAACTTATTACTCATGATACCTTGGATACATTCCATGGAGGCATTACCCTCTAATTTCAATATATGCATCAGGATTTTACATGATGGATAAATATATACTTAACAAGATGATAATCAACCATTCAAATATTACAGTATCACACAAACTACTACCACAAGTATTTATTCAGATGGGACATCTCATATTATAATAGAGTCACCACCTCACATGATTATTATAAAACAAATGCATACATATGAGGATATGGAATCTAGTACCATTATTCCCACACCCATTTTGAGATCCTTCTACAGTAGATATACCTTCACCCATGATGGATAATGACCCTCCTACAAAATAATTCATCCTACCCATGATAGATGATGAGATCTTCAAAGCAAAATTACCATTACTTATTAACTTAGAAGAAATATACATCAAAAACTTAGATACAAATTCCCAAACCAAAATAGAGGATATTATAACACCCATGAACATTAATGATTATTTATATAGATTGAGATTCATACTAGTAGCCCCTAGAGAGTATAGGGATTATTATATTTCATTCATACATTTCCTCACACATGAATCACCACCAGTTCATAATATCCTAGATATAGGCCTAGACACTCACTTGTAGTCAGAGGTAGATTCTTCTATACAATTAGTACATATGGTTACATCTATGGATATTAGCCTAGTTATCCATATTAAAGAAGGTGGTATACATGACAAACCATAAATTATTTTATAGATATTACTTGATAGAGTAATGATATCATTACCAATAATTCACCATAGATCTGTTAGCATAATATAAAAGTAAGATGATAGACCCTTTTGTATCTTTCACATGATTATTGGACATGATATAGATAGATGCTCAACATTACAACATAAATTGAACAAGCTCAAAGCTTAGGGCACTATCTGAATTATACAACCTCCACCTTTAATAGTACAAGCATCATGATGGACTCTTCAATGACCTAAAAATTTAAGGAATGATATATTAACTATCAAAGCTTTAATCACAGACCAATACATGCCCAATGTTTTTTGAGATGATGATTCTAATCCCAACAGTTGTACTTAGGTATTTTTATAACATATAGGGCATCATAAGGTGGAGCTATAACATGTTATACATTATTAGGACTCTTTAGTACATATCAAAAGACTAGTTACAATATGGCTGTAAGGTGGTCAACACACTAATTTTTATCATGATGATAGGCACTCACATACATGCTACACTTGGTAGTACATGGTTACAAGTAGTGGATACCATAATCAATCAGATAGCTAGATGTTTGACTTTAAGTTATGAGGGACACATTTTGCATTTTACATGATGACCTAGATGAAAATCATAGATTCCATACAGACATCTAATGGTCTAATGTGGTTTACCCTAAGACCGCATAGGAGTCTTCTTACATAGTAGATAAACATGCTATATGAATGCACATAATCCACACTAATTCATAGGATAAGGATATACTTATGTAGACACAATGATATGATGATCACAATGATGATGATTTATTTAAGTTTGGGAAGATTCATTATCTAACATTGGATGACCTCCCACCAGATCTATTGTTTGATTATCCACATCTTGTGGATGTGCTCTTAGATATTTAGAGTTACTACATTTCATTTGTAAAAAATCTTATTTAATTAAAGTGTTACTTTTACATAGTTTCCTTTATCTTTTTCTTTTTAAATAGTTTCATTTTCATGTTACTTTTACATATCTTATACTCAAAAAACATAAAAATAATATAATATGTTCAAAAATACAAAAACATTCAAATATTTGCTCAAAAAATACAAATTTTAGATTGTATGATTTTCCATGTTTACATTCATTTATTTACCAAGTACTACATATGTTATTTATGTAAGTGTTGTCGATTTTATCAAACATACATGCTTCACTTGTTCTTTTCAAGTGTTCACAGATTAATATAGGACTCCAGTCCTCTACACATGTCCATATTTGTTACTATCTAACCATTGGGGGCACAAACACATATACACATATTCAACATTGACATATCATCCCATTTGGGGCATCATATACATAGCTTCCAATTTGTCTAGTTATATTTTTATATACTCCACATCACATATTTAACATTGATTATATCTTGATATTGATCATCCTATACTACACTAATTTTTTTCCAACTACTAATACTATAGACTCAACTTATGTACATCTTTTCTCATATATGATTTTGTACCACATGCCTATGCACACTTTCATTTCTTTATTTACTGGTTTAGATTTGATTGTGTCTCTTGGATTTGATATATACTCAAGGGCATTTGAATATTCCATTATTTTGTGTCTCTAAGCCAATTCCTTTCATTATGTGTATGCTTTGGACATGTGCCCATGTCCTTGTTTGTGATTGTTGATTGTGTATGCAAACATTTGAATGTCCTTCTAGGAAACTCTAATACAACCTTATGTTCTCTTTACATATGTGGAAATTTAAATATGTTATTATATGTGTTCTTTTTCTTGGACATACTGACATCTGCCCATGTCCCTTGTATTGTGGCACTTTTCCCTACTTTATGTGCATCATGTGGTTGAACGTATGCTTTCATGTATGTATCATGGTCGTGACACTTGTCTCTTACTTGTTGCTTTTTTTGAAAATTATAATTGATTAAGGGGGAGATTGTTGAGCATTATGATTGATTATTATGTTTTAGTATTAATATTTCCATTGATTTCAAAGTCTCTTATGAAGATGCATGTTAAAATAAGCTTTGAGGCATGTGTATGAATGAGTTCTATTTGAATAATGTTCTAATGCCATATTTAGTGATATCATTAAGTATAAACATAAGTTAGTACATGTCATTATGTCAAGTGTTTAGTATCTTTAAAAGATTTTTTTAGACCTTATGAGAAGGTGCATGAAGATAGCATGATGAAATGAGTGAGCTCTGAAGAATAAGCTATATGCTACAAAGATCTATTTAAGCGTATCTGAATATGCTCTAAATGAGCTATGAAGATCCTTAGTGAAGCTCTGAAGAATACCTAATAGTGTTTGAGCATGAGAGAGGTGGTTGGAGTTTGTACATGAAGTGTTAAGGACCTTGACAATGATTAAAAGGTCAGTTATGAATATTTTTTTATGCAGCTTTAAAGATGCTCCAAGTGAGCTACGAATATCCTTAGTTGAGCATTATCATTGATTGTTAAGTTTTGGTATTAATATTGTCATTGATGTCAAAGGATCCTATGAAGATGCATGGTCAAGCAAGCTCTAAGGTATGTGTATGAATGAGTTTGTTTAATGAATGTTATAATGTCAACTAGAGTGATGTCATTGAGAAGGTATGTGTAGATAACATGATAAAATGAGTGATTAAAAGTCAGTATGTCTAGTGTCTAGTATCTTTAAAAGCTCTATCTGGACATTGTGAGAAGGTATGTGTAGATATCATGATAAAATGAGTGAGTTATAAAGTAGAATTTGTATGCTACAAAGATCTATGTAACCAGCCCTGAATATGTTTTGAATGAGTTATGGATATCTTTAGTGAATCTTCAAAGAATACCTAACAGTGTTTGAGCATGAGAGAGGTGTTTGGAGTTTTCACATGAAGTGTTGAGGACCTTGAAAATGATTATAAGATAAGCTCCAAAGGTCTGTGTATGCAGCTCTAAAGATGCTCCAAGTGAGATATGAATATCCTTAGTTGAGCTATAAAGATCTGTAAGAAGCTCCAAAGATTCTCTATTGAAGCTTCAAAGAAGAGTGAGTGTATGAGGTTGCTTGATCATACACAAGAGGCATTGGAACATAGGAGAGTTTCAAGGTGAAGTCTATAGGGTGGAAAGAAGGTCAGATTTAAGGCCTAATGAGATTTGTAGGTCAGTTAAAGATAATTGAAGCATACCTTATCTCTAACCCTACCGAATATTGCTAAAAATAAGATCATACTTCCCATCCAACACCCTATACCTTCCTTCCACCATTGGTATGCTACTTTTTCTTCAAAAGAACACAAATTCCACTCTCATAAATTTGCCTTATTTATACTTTTCTTTGTGATGGTTCTAGGTACTCCTCATTGGGTATCAACTGTGGTATTGGTATTGATATTATTAAGTATTTCTACATATTGTTAAGTATTTTTTCATATTGAAATATAAGGTGATCTTATATGTTATAAGATATTTTGCAGATTGTAATTATTGAATTTAAAAAGAAATTCATTCCATTCCTTTCCATTCCTAATCTATATGGTGTAACTTATTTATATGAGTACCACTCTCAATAACTTTAAAATTTATATAATACATGATTATTTTTTATATTTTATATTTTATTTTTAATTTAATTTAATTTATTTATTGATTAGATTCATAATATAAAACTATACTAATAATTAATGAATAACATAAAGAATTATGTTTTTAACATTTTTAAGTAATTAGGGATTTAGTAGATGCAACTATACTACTACTTAGAGGCATTCTTCTTGTTTTGATTTTTAGTGGCAGATTTATCACATAAGGAAGAAAAAAATCTTCTCTTTATCTTTCACTTTTAGGTTATTTTCAAGTGTTGTCTATCCAAGAAGGTTTTTCAAGTGCTCAATTGTATGCGAAACATATACATAAGAATATAAGTTATTCATGGTATATGAGGAAGGGTCCTAGATCAAATTTCCAAGCATTAGTTTCTAGAAAGAAGAGCTAAGCTTTATGAATGATCTTGAAGACTAGAAGTTCGTCTAAACCCTTAAAGAACCCTAACATTGACCTGATGTTGAAGATATTATTCTAAAGAGATTAGAATGGTTTGATATGGAAATTTAAGTTATTTAAGGTTATATTTAATTCTCCCAAGCATCTCTAGGTGTGATTGGTTTCTCAGGTGAGTGAGCAGACCCTACACAAAGGTGCTTATTTTTTGGACATTTGCTATTATAGATAGAGTTGACTAAGTTAAAATTGTTATGTGGATGAACATCAAAGTGTGAAACTTGTAGTTTTTTTTATGAAGGTTTATAGATAGGTTATATATCTTAGGTGTGAAAATTTATTTATCTAAGTCAGCAGTCACTAACAGACCTAGTAGTGCAGATAGTAAAAAAAATAGGTAGAAGTGAAAATAAGATTCCTGATGTGTTTTCATATAAGAGTGATGGATTGAAAAATATGATTATGTTTTTTCAGACTTAAATGATCTATACATGATTTTCATAATATTGGAAGTTAGTATAATAGGTTGGAACATTGGATCCAAAATGACTTATGTAGCTGAGTGGTGTTTGTGAGAGAGAAGGTCAACAGATTGATCTGCAAGGCCAATAGTTGCCATTAGTAATTGTAATCATTTTGATGTAGGTTGATTTGAGGATGGTATAACATAATATTTAGGCATTAAAATCCTTTGATTGTTTTTAATTAAGTATCATAACTATATGTGTCCTTGATTGTGTTTTGAAGTCAGTTGGCAGTTTTGAGTGAGCATCCTACAAAGAAGAGTTTGAGGTAGTATACCCTAAGTTGAAGCATACGATGAATTTTTTGATGACCCCAAGGTCATGAATTATTTTAAAACATAATTTTTTTAATGTTTGTTTGTAAAAAGTGTCGTTATGCTTTATTTGTTCAATACATATTTTTTGTATGTACAAGCCTATTATAAACAATAATTTGAGAAAGGGTTCAAATAGTGGTTGGACCTAAAAGTTGTTGTAGACATAAAGTGAAAATGGATAGGGTATATTAGAGTGTAATATGATTTTTTCATACCATATGAGGTTTTTTAATGTGCTCCAAAAAGTATCAAAGGGTAATGTGTTGCTATGAAGGCTTATTAGGTTTATGTAAGGCCTAAAAGAGGAGTAAGGGCTATTTGAGCTATGGCCGACCTAATGTATTTATTGATTAATGATTAAGGAACATTATTTTAATATGATAAGATATATTATATGGATTTCCTAAGAATATAATTATGTGTTTGAATAAGAAGGATATGATCAAGTGACTTATATAAATACTAGGCATTTTCGGCCTATTTGAGTAAGCTTAGAGAGAGAACAGAGAACAAGTGAATGATATAGATATTTGGTGAGAAGAACAAGGTCATGCAGACCATAAAATAAGTGTCATGAATGTCTACATAGGTTATTCATATTAGTATCAAGGTTAGAAGACATAATCAAGTCATGAAGACGGCTAGTTTAGTGAAGAAGGCTAGAAGTTAGTTTGAGAGGGATAGAGGTGAGAAAAGAGCTGAGGAAGAAGATCATCATCTATTGTATGAGAAGAAAAGGTTTATTAAGGTGATCAAGTGTATTATGTGGCTGATTTGGTACTGAGTTATCTAGGGGATTGGTGCCTCCTTACAAGTGGGTTATTGCTAAAGCCTAGTTGAGTTAGTGTTGAGTTAGTTGGGGTTGGTGTTCCATGTGAAGTTATGCTTCACTAAATATTGGTGTTTGTCTTATAGGACTGTAGTCCATTTTATTCATCAGTGGGTTTTCTTCCCTTTAATGGTTTCCCATGTATATGTTTTTTTCATGTGTTTCATGCTCTTATGATTTGATGCTTATGTTTCCTAATGAAGACTGATTCACCCTCCCTCTGATTCATTATGCTTCCAACAACTTTCACATCAATTTTTGATACCATGATGGACCTCATGAATCTCCCCTTACTCCTTGGGTGCCTTGATATATGTCACACCCCATCTCCCTATGTATTTTACTCATATCATATTTAGATTTGATGTTCATATAAATCCTAAGATTGTTATATCTATCTTGACAACCTTATGAATACTAAATCTAACATACATCATACTTTTCCAACTTATGCTCAAACTATTTTACATTTTGATGTCATTTATACACATTATATTAGTTTATTATTCAAATATCATATATTTTTAGTCTAACACACATGATGTATAAATTATATTCTTAGGACAATTACTGTATAGTTTAAAAATCTTCCCTAAAAAGAGGGGGCATTCATAGGGGTTTATCATAGAGATCAAGCCATCCTAGTATACTCATAACATAGTTTTCAACATGAAGAGATAGAGTATAGAGCTTAGACTTAGGAAAATATAGTGAAATATAGTCACACATACATCAGTCATATTTTCTCTCAAAAATAACAATTTTGGACAATAACATAGTACACTACCAAAACCATAGTGTGTTATAGTCCACCCAATTTTAGTTTCATATATACATAGATGCATATTACTATGACTCAATCTAAAATCCATATACATATATATCATAATTGGGGACATGGGTGTAACACATTATTCCCATATGTTTAATTTTGCACTAGTTCTCTCATATGGAATGGTGAATCTATGTCAATCTCCATGTTGTAGGCACCATATGCACCAATTTTTCACCATGATCACACTAGATTGATGCCTCATCACACTTTTGGTAGTTTGCATTCTCAAGTGTCCTAGATCCACTTTTACATTTCATAGTTTTTATGTGTCTTACATCCATCTTACATAGTTTTAGCTACATCATGTAGTTTTAGTTTTAGATATATCTCCTACACATAAATAGGCAATGATGGAGTCATATATTACTTGAATTCTTAAGCCACCTACATAAGAGGGTTGTAAAAGTCATTAGTCCAATCCAAACTATTCATATATTATGATCCACCAAATAGGGGTGTACAATTATAGACTCAAGGCTGGCTTGAGTTCTCGATCCAACCACACATGGGTATTAGGGAAGCCATCAACCTAGTTCAAGCCATTTTTCACATCCTAATTTCTCTCTAAGCTAAATAACCTATTTGATCTATGGATTATTATGGTTTTATCTAATTAACTACTATTTAATTAATCTTTATGTCATATGTTAATTATGGGATAGTTATATGTTGATTAATTTACATGATTGATTTGTTATGAGATAGTTGTACTTTTTGTATTCTGTACATTATAATCATGTTTGTTAGTTTATAAAATAGTATTTCATGGATATAATTGTGTTTTGAGATAACTACCTTCATTTTTGTAAGGTAGATGTAAGATATACCCATCCCCCATAATATGTTAGAGGGAGATCATCATTGGCGAGGATGGTGTAGATGGAGGCATTAGAGGATGACAAAGATAAAATCCATAAAGCCACACACACACCAAATTAGAATAATATGTGTTGTGAGTTACATAGTCATGGCATTTGTTTTGTTTTAGATTAAGGTAAAAGCAGGTTTTCAAAATTAAACAAAAAGAATAAAACAATAAAAACCGCCAGGACAGGCTAACCCACTGAACATCAGTAATAAAACCAAGATTTACATGGCCCTAAAACCACCAAGATAATCCAGACAAAGCTCCCCAAGTTTTACAAGGACTTGAAACCTAAACAAAAAAACCATGCTCAACGACCTGAAATAGGCATCCAAGTCATACAAGAACCTGAAACCTTAAAAAAAAACATGCAATAACAGATCTACACATTTCAAAACCGCGTTAACACGAGGAAGGGTTTTTGGGAGCTGCATAAACGTCTACCTTTAGACCCCATCCCAACCAAACAAACCCCAGAACTAGCACCGCCAATGCCCTAAACATCCATCCGATTGTCAACCCATTCATCCCCTCTGAAAAACACAGAGGCAACACCGCCTTGGCAATCAAAATTTCATCATGAGACGTCATGAAGTGCTTCAACATAAGCTACAACCCCACAGATGGAAGGTAATGGTAAAAAACTGGATCTGGCAACCACACCCAACAAACTCATCTTCAATCTAGCCCTTGGGGTAATTGCAGATATAGAGCCCCTCCAGATTTGCTAAAAAACACATCAACTACCGCCATGGGGAACCGTTCAAGGACCACCCCATGGCCAAACCCTCTCCAAGCACACTGAATGAGTAACCCAACAGCCAACTCCACGCCACGCGCTGGATCGACAGTCAAAGTGGGAAAAAAACTTTCCCCAACCACGCAGAAAAATGAGCCCATAGCCGCGCTGCACTCAGCAACCCCAAGTCTCGGGCCCTGGTCTCAAAAAGCAAGGCCGCGAGGGTTTCAGCGCAGCCGAATCAGCGGCCGCTCTCCCTCATCCCCCACAATAGTCCATCCACAAAAATAAAGTTCCACGCAATAAAAGATCTTGCATTAAAAAAACTGCATTCAAAAACAAGGGATTGGGGGGCCGCACAGACACCAGCAGAGGAGTAGGGTTTCAGCACGGCCGCAGACGTGGCCGTGCTCCCTCTTCCCGCTCCATCTTCCCGCTCCCGAGCAAAGTAGATGTTATGGAATTTGTTTTGTTGTTATATATGTCTATTGTGATACTTTTTTATTTTATGATCAGGTTGTTCATTTGCATAATATCACTAATCTAAGTTGTTATTGAATTATTAACTATTAAATTAATGGATTGATTGAATGAATCTATTCATATTTTAACCTAACTTGGCAGTATTTTGATAAATACTGAATGGTTTTATTGTACAGATCTAAATGTTTGTATTAATAGTGTTTGTTTGGATTCTTGTTGTAGTAATAGACATCTTCTATTACTTATATTGATCAGTTTATTTAAGTTTGATTATGTTATAAATTTATTATTATCATTATAACAATTATCAAGATTAAATGTAATTAATGTTTTTAACTTATGAGTAGTGCTTAACCATTAAATGAAATACTATACAAAGTGTTTTAGATAATATCACAATAAAATGATTATGTAAATATCATAGTGTTTGTCTACTCTTTGATAAATGATATGGCTATTTTTCTAGCCTAGGGAGTTAACTTCTAATGAGCTTGAATACATTGTGTTTAATTATTGGATGACTTGGAAACATAGTTCATAGTATTTTAAAATCATATATGTATTACCCTTGCCATATAATCATGATGTTATATTGACTTGTTTATTGTCAACATTGCATGGAATAATATTGATTAAGGACTTGTCATTTAGTCAGTTTGCATGAACTATGGAAGTTAATGCTAGATTTGATTAATTCAAAAGGCATGCATAATATTAAGGATATATAATGATTATTTTAAATGTTTATCATGAAATTTCAAGATGATTAGTGTTTATAATATCTTGTTGACTCTAGTTAAAAATTATTATGATACAAAATCATTATGCGAGTTTGAAAGACTACATGAAAATGGTGGTAGATTGTAGCTGAGTGGAAGCTCTATTGAGTTATTTTCACCATGCATTGTTCTGATTATTGTTGTCTACCAAGAAAAGAGGAGAATTTGGTGGTAAGAAAGGCATGGATAAGAATAAAGGGATGAAAAAGGAT
>JARHVA010005985.1:607500-622500 GCA_037957365.1 Torreya grandis | reverse complement strand
GTAGTGGATTCATGTATCTATTGATAATTGTCAACTTGAGTATCAATATTCACCCATATAACTATCAGGTATTTTGTTTGATCATCCAATTTATATTTTAATTGACATAGGAGCTACAAAATGTTTCATTTCTCCTAGAATTCTTAGTAAATTGTCTAGAAAAGCTAGAGTTATGGTAAATGCATGGTCAGTACAATATGGGAATGAGTCTAAGGTCAAATTTGACAAATGTTTAGTCAAATAAAAGATTAGGTTGTCTCAATTCACTATAGTAGTGGATCTCTTCGATGTACTTTTTGGGTCATATGATGTGATCTTAGGAGTTAATTGTATTGAGAAGCATAAAGCCAAGATTGACTGTTATCTGAAGAAGGTTGAGTGTCAAGATGATTATAAGAATTAGACACAACTTCAAGGTGTGAAAAGGGAGTTGAAGCTAAGGAAGATTTATACAATTTAACTCAAGAAATCTCAAAGTAAGGGATGTGAGGAATTTATCATTAAGATAAATGAGATGGAGGAATATAAGGAATAATCCATCGAAGATTATACTTTTCTAAGGAAATTTTAGGATGGTTTCTAGAAGAGTTACTAGGATTTAAACCCAAATGAGAATTTAATTTATCAATTGATATCATACCTAGATCAAAAACATAGTATAAGGTGACATAAAAAATGACAACCAATGAATTGGTTGAGTTAAAGGCACAACTTCTAGAATTATTATCAAAAGGGCTGATTCGACCAAGTGTGTCACCTTGGGGTGCACTAGTTATCTTCATCAAGAAGAAGCATGACACTCTTTGCCTATATATATATATATATATATATATATATATATATATATATATATATTATAGGATGTTGAACAAAGAAATGGTCAAGAATAGATATCCATTTCAACACATTAAGGATCTTTTTGATCAAATGTGAGGGGAAATAGTCTTTTCTAAGATTGATATTATAATAGGGTATCATTAGTTGACAATTTGTGATGAGGATATTCTAAAAACAATGTTCAAAACTTGATATGGGTACTACTAGTTCACCATGTTACCATTTGGATTAAAAAATGCTCCAACAACA
Organism: Torreya grandis; assembly: GCA_037957365.1. NCBI lineage: Eukaryota > Viridiplantae > Streptophyta > Pinopsida > Cupressales > Taxaceae > Torreya > Torreya grandis. The sequence goes on along the minus strand of JARHVA010005985.1, from coordinate 621,414 downwards.
TTTATGAATATAATGAATAGTGTGTTTAGAGACCATCTGAATCATTTTATTTTGGTATTTATGGATGACATCCTCATTTATTCCAAGGATGATGAAAATCACTTGCATCATCTGGAACTAGTTTTACAACATTTACAAAAGCACACATTGTGTTGCAAGTTGTCTAAATATGCATTTTTCCAAAAGAAAGTAAAATATTTAGGACATATTATCTCTATAAAAGTTATTTTAGTGGATCCAAAAAATATAATAGCCATAATGGAGTGTCTAGTGCTAAAGACTGTGCATGAGATAAGGAGTTTCATGGGGCTAATAAGTTATTAGAAGAAATTCATTCTGAATTTCTCTAAGATAGATAATCTAATTACCTCTCTTCAATAGAAGAATCAAAGTTTTTTATAGTTAGACAAGTGTGAGATAGAATTTTAGGTGCTAAAAAAGAGGCTTAATTTAGTGTCATTGCTAAGAGTTCTTGATCCTAATGGTCAATTCTTAGTGATCATCGATACATTTAGGGATGGGATTAGAGGATTTCTTATGCAAGATGGCTCAATGGTAGACTATGAGTCTAGGAAACTAAATCCATATGGGGTAAATATGACCTTCATGATTTGGAACTTGTAGAAATTGTGCATGCTTTACAAATTTGGAGGAATTGTCTATTGGGTAAATCATTTGAGATCGAGACTGATAACTTGGGACTCATGTACATCTTTACCCAACTGAGTTTGAATGTTCATCAGAGATTATGGTTATATTTCTTATATGATTATGATTTTGATATTAATTATATCAAAGGTAAGGAGAATAGAGTAGCTGATGCTATAATTTATAGGAGGTATATAGAAGTTGTGGTTACTATTAGGAGTACTTTTTGATATTAGGTAATCAAATTCTCACCAGAAGATGAATTTTATGATCAAGTTAGGAAAGCATTATTTGAGAATTCTCAAAATCCTAGATATAAAGGATTAAAGATAGAGAATGATGATATTTTATGGTGCAAGGGTAGGATATATGTTCTTAATAAAGATAATCTAAGGAGAATGGTTCTAAATGAATTACACAATGCCCCATATTCAGGGCATCTAGGTATAACCAAGCTTATGGTTGAGTTCAGACCACTCTATTTCTAGAAAGGAATCAAGAAAGATGAAGTATATTTTATGTCTCATTGTTTGGAATGTCACAATATAAAAGTTGAACATGTTTATCTGACTAGATTGTTATATCCACATGATGTACTACAATGGAAGTGGTAGGTGATTAACATGGACTTCGTCCAAGGGTTGTCATTATCATGGAAACAACATGATATAATCTTGGTTGTAGCTTAAAAAATAAAAAAGGTAGCTCACTTTATAATAGGAATCCTGACAGATGATGCACCTCTGCTTGCAAAGAGATTCATGAAAGAGGTGTATTGATTGCATGGTTTTTTATAGAATATCATTTTGGATCAAGATACAAGGATGGCTTCTAGGTTTTATTTAACTATAAATTTATCTATAGGTAAATAGTTAAATTTCATCACTACTTATCACCTACAAATTGATGGATAGGCAGAGCGAGTTAACCAAATTTTAGAAGATCTATTTCATATATATTGCATGGATCAACAATATAAGTGGGAGGAGTAACTTTCATTATTTGATATTGATTACAATAACTCATACCAATTAACATTAAATATGGATCCATTTGAGACATTATACATAATGAGGTGTAGAACACCAATTAGATGGGATAGGTTAGAAGATAGGATAGTCTTTGGACTTGAGATGCTTTTAGAAATGGAAGAGGAAGTCAAGACAATCAGACATAGATTGGTCAAGGCCAATGATAGACCAAAAAGTTATGTTGATTTGAAAAGAACAATTAGGTAGTTTTCTATAGGTGATAAAGTCTTTCTATAGGTAAAGCCTCAAAAAAAATTGTTTAAACTCAAGAAGTTAGTGAAATTTTCACTGAGATATGTGGGGTCCTTTGAGGATTTGGAATTGGTCAATCCTATAGTGTATAAGCTTGCATTGCCACTAGATCTAGCTCTTTTACATTATGTCTTCCACGTGTCTTATCCTAAAATATATGTTGTTGATCCTTAACATGTGTTGGATTGGAATGCTTTATAGGTTCTAGATCCTAGGGTGGTCATGGTAGAACCAATCAGAAAAATTGACACTCACAAACTCAGTTTGCATAATTGAGAAGTGTCATAGTGCAAGGTATAGTGGGACCAATATTCTAAAGATAGTGCCACTTAAAATGACTATGATGAATTTTATAGGTTGTTTCCACATTTTTTTTCTTTATTTGTTGTTGCATATTATATTTTTTATGTTGAATAATGTTTTAAAATTTAGAACTTATGTTTGAATAAATGTCATCAAGAGAATGACTAGATTTATGGGGGTAAGATGTCACATCCAAATTTATCTCTAAGCTAAATAACTTATTTGATCCATGGATTATTATGGTTGTTAGTTGACTAACTAATATTTAATTAATATTTATGTCTTATGTTGATAATGGGACATTTATACTTTGCTTAATTTAAATGATTGATTTGATGTGAAATAGCTATACTTTTTATATTTTGAACATTATGATCATGTTTGTTAGTTTATATAGCAATATTTTTTAGACATATTTATGTTTCAAGCTAACTACCTTCATTGTGTTGAGGTGGATGCAAGACAGATCCATCCCTTAAAGTTGGTAGAGGGAGAACATCATTGGAGAGGATGGTGTAGATGGAGGCATTGGGGAAGGATAGAGAGAAAAATTGAAAGCACACACACACACCACAATAGAATCATATGTGTTGTGATTATTGTTGTGAGTTAGATAATTGTGGAATGTTTTGTTTTCTATTAAAAATGTCTATTCTGATCTTTTGTTATTTTATGATCAAGTTGTTTGTTTGTGTAATTTCAATAATATATGTTGTGACAACATTATTAACTATTAAAATACTGGGTTGATTAAATGAATTTATTCATTTTTAATGTGAATTACCATTATTTTTATAAATTTTGAATGGTTTTATAGTACATAGATAATTTTCTGTATTAATAGTGCTTGTTTGGATTATTATTATAGTAACAGACATGTTCTATTATATATATTGATCAGTTTATTTAAGATTGATTATGTTATAAAGTTATTGTTATCATAATAACAACTAACATGATTAAATGTAATTAATGTTATTAACTTATGAGTATTGATTGAGCATTAATTTAAATAATATGCCAAGTGTTTAAGATAATATCATTATTAAATGATTATGTAGATGGCATTGTGCTTGTCGATTGTTTGCTAAATGATATGGTTATTTGTCTAACATAGGGAGTTAACTTCTAGGGAGGTTGAATACATTATTTTTAATTATTGGATGACTTGGTAACATAGTTGATACTCTTTTAAAGTCATATATGTATTACCCTTGTCATATAATTATGATATTATATTGAGTTTTTTATCATCAACATTTCATGGAATAACATTGATTATGGACTTATTGTTTAGTTAGTTTGCATGAACTATGGAAATTGATGCTAGATTTGATTAAGTCAAAAGTAATTCATAATATTAAGGATATATAATGACTATTTTAAATGGTTATTGGGAATTTTTGAGATGATTAGGGTTTATAAACTCTCATTTAATCTAGTTAACAATGATTCTTTAAAAAAATCATTATGCGAGTTTAAAGGACTACATGAAAATGATGGTGAACAGTATCTTAGTGGAAGCTTTATTGAGTTGTTTTTGTCATACATTATTCTAGTTTTTTTTATCTACTGAGAAAAGAGGAAAATTTGGTGGCAAGAAAGGAATGGAGAAGAATAAAGGGATGAAAAAAGAGGACTATCAGGGATGGATTATGGTAGTAGCATGCAAAAAGAGAAGAAAGTGTATTTGAGTTAAGGAAGAAGATATATACAACTTTCTTGGCATTATCACTTATTAGAGGTATAAACTAGTAAGAGGGGCGTTAATCAGTTATAGAAAATAATACAATTCAATTTACAAACCCTTTAAACACGTAATCATTCAATACAATTTGTTTCTCTAAATTTTCACTAATTGTATTCAGAAGAAAGAAACTAAGGTTAAGAGGTTTGGGTTTGATGTTACCCGGATTTAGTGCACACCGTATCTAAGCTTTGTGGGAGCTCCTCTTTGGCTGTGGAGGAAACACCCACAGTAAGAAAGAAACTTAAACAAAGAAGATGTTAGAAGAGGATATGGTGGACTGCCAAGCTACGCGCTCGATCTCAGAAGCGTAAAGCTCCCTAAGGGATGACAATCCACTATTTAAAGATAAAAATGTTGCATAAAAAGAAATGATAAAAGACTAAAGAAATAGAAAAGTAGAATGTTGTGTACCTGTTCTCTATAGTCTGTGTGTCTTAGAATGTTATAGAAAGTTGGCTGAAAGTTTTGTCTGGTCTATGGGCTATTTGGATAGGTTTTCTAGTTTGTTAGTTCAAAAAAATAGTCATCAACGTCGGTTGGTCTGCCAAGGTCAGTGGGGTAAATAGTGCCGACGTCAGTTGGGTTGCTAATTTCGGTAGGGGTTGTTGGCCTTGGATGGCTTTCAGGGTGTTTTTGTAGTGGACAGAGAAGTTTCTAGGAGTTTAGAGGTTGGTACAGGGTTGCGGAAAGGTGAATGAGATCTGAGGAAGGGTAAAGGTAGAGGATAGGTGTGAAAAGAGGATGAGGATAAGGGGAAGGCCTTTCAGCCCCTCCATGGAAGAAGTCATGCCTCTCAATAGTATTTAGAAATATTAATGAAAACTAATTAACAATATATTCTAAAACTTTCAAATGAAGACCATAATACTTAGCTTTATAGGGTGAAGACCCAGAGGTGTCAAAATGGAGATTCCTATTGTGGCTGATATGACCAGTGTTGTGAGCCAATGAAGCGAACACATATTGATTCAATTCAGTAGCTCAAGGTCCTCATACGGTCTCTTAATCCAATCTCTAGAATGATTTGTGTAGAGATTTTGATATCCAGGAGAATGATAGTCAAGTTTTGGTGCTTGAATCAAAATGTGTGTGCGAATCTATGAGAAGGTAGGGGCAGCTCAATGTTTAAAGCTTGGCTTATGTAACTGACATCAGTGATCTTGCCAATGTCAGCCATAGTTTAACCAATGTCGATGGAGAAAGAATAGGTAAAAGGGCTATTTTTATCTCTTTGCCCATTTCTCCACCCACCAAGTGCCTTTCCCATTGGATAATGGTCAAAATAAGGGCTTTAATATGGGAGTGAGAATAGGTCATGGGTAGTTAGGATTTGGAGGACCTAGTCTCAGGGTGACTCATAGGATAAGAAATGATCTTAAGGTGAGGTGTCTAGGTGAGGTGTCCAAGGTGAAAGGGGTTCAAGTGTGGGTTAGGAGTGTTAATGTTTAGAAGGGGACTAAGGGGGTTTGACACGATATTGGTGTCTACATTTTCCCCTTTTTATCTTGTGGTTTGTTCTGATGAACTGCAAGACAAAAATAGAGGTAGGTTACTCCAGGTATGGGATGAGGTATTCCCCCTCAAAGTGGGAGTTGAGAGAAAGTAGGCTAAAATAGGGTGTCAATTTGATACGCATTAGATGGGTAGGGTGAGGTTGGAGTGTGAACACTGCAATAGTTGAGATTGTGCGTATACCACTTCACTTGATAGGCAGGTCAAATTGTCATAGGCAAGGTCAAGGAAGACTAAAATTGAAGTAACCGGTCCCTAACTTATTAGTGGTGGCTGATTGGGTTAAAATGATCAAAGATGTAGCTCTAATGGGCATCATGTTCCAAGTATCCAAGATAGGAAGTGCTCTTGGAAAACATGAAAATGTCACAAATATTGGGGATCAACTTGGTCACGATTTGATAATAGGTGTGAGGGTCGTGGACAATTTGCTAACTATTCATGAGGTAGCATATGCAAGTAAAATAAGCAAGGCAAAGTTGTCTCAAAAGTGGTCATGGTTTGAGGAGATAGTCACGATCTCCAGGGTCATTTGTCGAGTCAGGATGAGAGATAAGTAATCTCAAGTGTTGTTTGTTGTGGTTAGGGAGATGTATGTGATCTCTAATGTACCCCATGAGAAGTCTAAAGTGACTTCTACAGTGTCAGGGCTGGTTGTTTGGTCATGATTTTGGGTAGTTTGAGAGAAGACCTATGTTTTACATTGCTGAGTTGGTCCATTAGGTAGACAAATGAATGAATAGCCGAGCTAACTTCAGAAGACCCCATGTCAACTAAGTGCTACCTACATAGCCCCTATTTTAAGGGCCTCAGGCCAATGTAGTTCTCCCAAAAGGGAAGAAGAGTCAAAGAGGAATATGATTGAAATGATGAGTGTATGATGATGTTATAGCCTTTTCCATATGGTGTGATGGTGTATGCTGTAACATAGGCTATGTGGTTTTTCATCATTAGCAATTTTCCATATTGGTGATGGTGTATGCTAAAAATGAAATGAGTTTATTTATGCTTTAGCAGGTTTCCATATTGGTGATGGTATATGCTTGACATAAATTGTATTTGGTTGATAGTTTCCATGTATATTGTTTTCCATAGAAACTAATGTGAATGGGATATGATAATTTATATAACACAAATTGTTATTTGCATTAAGTAAATAATGATGTTATGTTAGTGGATAGAAAATGTTTTGGTTGTATTATGAGATGAAAATATTCGAGTATATAATTTTAAGACACTACATCCTAAAATTTAAACTGGCATGTGACGAAGGTGTGTAAGAGGTGAAAAGCATGTTGCTCTTTCATTGACAAGGACCATAATGATAACATAGATAGGGTTTTTACAAACAAAATCCCCATTCGTGCATTATGTCGTTGACCATTGGTTTGTGTTAGAGAAGTACCCTAATCACTTGACGTTAAGTGAGCTCAAAATCCCTTGGGTATTTTACGGTAATAGGTGTGATTATGTGATATGTGAGGATAACATAACCCTTTTTAGTATGGATAACTTTGCCCCTTTTATAGGTGACCCTGAGAATGACTATATGCAAGTCCATGACTTAATAGTTTGTTAGTCAATTTTTTTTTTGGTAGACTGATCAATGCGGGAAGTCTACTTGGGGATGTTGTTTTGTGTTGTGGTCATGTGAAGCTGAACGATGCGGGAAGCTTCTGAGAGGGTGTTATTCTTGTAGAAAAATTTGGGCATAGCCATCCTTCGAGGGAGTGGTCTATATTATGCTTTGTATGTTTTGATTTCTTTAAATAACTATCCCTCAAGGGAGCAGTCTACTGATTACAACAATAATGTAGCTATCCTTTAAGGGAGTAGTCTACATTTATAGTTTTTGACCTTTTAATATTTTATCAAGCATCCCAGTTTTATGTTTTGTTTGTTGACTGAACATTTAGTCATGGACTAGACTATAGAGGTTTAGGGGTTTCCCTTTTATTTGGACAAAGCATTAATGCTTTAAAAAAGGGTTAACTAAGTTTTGTATGGAAAATGAGTTGAAAGGAATAGGAATGAGGATGATAGGGGTTACTCAAGGGATGAGCTCAAGTTAATCATTAAATGAATGATTACTTGGTTAACAGTAGAATGGTCATAGATGCAAGGCATTAAGGGGCTCAAGTTCTAGCCGGCCTTCGAGGGAAGACAGATGATAAGTCCTTGATCGATACTTATGTATTGTTATATAAGGTCTGAGCTAATTAGGAGCAAACTTGCCTCAGTTGCTTCTTTCCATATTGGTCATGTGTTGGTTTTATTTAAGGATGAGATCTCTGATTTTGAAATCTCGCTCTTCCATATTTTTTTTGTAGGCATGCTTGATGCGATCTTGGTAGATATGAAGATGATTAAGAGTAGCATGGCTAGGGACATGAAGTAGGTTAGCATGTTGTTGGCATTTGATACAATGCCAAACATAGTCACTGCAGTCTTGGTTAAGAGTGGGCCAATAATAGCCCAGGCAGAGGATGCACTTTACAATTGAGTTACCACTGAAATGTCCTCCACAAATCCCATCATGGACTTGTTTGATGGCATGAGATGTCTCAGTGGTGGTTAGGCATCAAAGAAGGAGGCCGTTGAAACCTCGTTTGTAGAGAAGACCCCCTAGCATGGTGTATCGAGCAGTACTCTTGATAAAATCCCACTGTCTATTATTAGAGAGATAAAGAGGAGTGATAGAATAAGTCAAGTAGTCAACAAGTTGTTTATACCAAATATCATGTTGGTTAGAGAGGTCAAGAGGAATTGCCCCCAAAGATATTGGTTGAGATGTGCCCAAGATAGAAATCTTGGGCTTTGGTGGTGGAGAGGGCTTAGTGAATGAATATGTCCAAGGGGTAGAAACTTGATATTTTACTTTATCCTTTAGGGTTTGGGACCTGGTGGCCACATTAATGGTGTTGATTTTGAATAAAGGGAGAGAAGGTGGTAGAGGGACCATAATCTTGCATTGAGATCTTGATTCAAGTGAGGAAGTTTGGGAGGCATGGGATGGTGTTGGTAGTTTGTCAAAAATATGGTCAAGACATTCCTCAATGAAAAGGGTGTACTTTTCCAAGTGTTGGTGAATGACAACCTTAAGAGCATTGCAACTTTCACTATCATACCCAGGTGTGTGATGATACAAGCAGATTTGAGTGTCGTCAAACCAAGATGGTTTTGATTCGAGAGGTTGGTATGGCTTAATGGGCAGAAGAACGATGTTAAAAGACTACAATAATCAGCGTAATAGCAAAGCATAGGAACCCACTAATGGGTCTGTGCTCATTATTTTAGTAGGGGTTGAGAACTTCTATGTAGTAGTTGTAAGGAGAGTTTTTTGTACCACCTTTTTGGTTGGTGGTGTGGCCACACACATAGATGGCACTTTCTTGATGAGAGGTGTCAAATTTATTGGAGGAAATATGTTTTTGATGGGTAGAGGGAGTAATGGAGGTAGTTTGTCTTTGTGAGGTGTTGGAATGGGGAGCACTCCCATAAAAGTGGAAGGATGTGGACCCAAGATAGAGGGTAATGGTGAAGGTGGGGGAGGAGTAGAGTGACGTGGTTTAGCATTCTCCTTTAGTTTAGTGCGAGTACCACTATTGTGTGGGGAGAGGTTCAAATCTAACTTCACTTGTGGGTGAGTCAGGTTTGATATAGGGAAAAAACTGAGAGATCTAATCTATTTCAGCATGGTGGATTCCTGCAAGGGTTTAGATTCAAACATGGAACACTGAGTTGCTAATGATTTAGAAGTGAAAACCTGATCCTCGTTAGAGACTTTGGGGTAAATCATCATGGATGGGTTGGAAATATAAGGTGAAGTAGGATGTGTAGGATAAGGAGTCCTAAGTCACTCCCATAACATCTCATACTCTAGGTTCTTAGAATGGAGGAATCCTAAGTTTTCTGCCAATCGAGAGAAGGGTTTAGATGACATCACGTGAGGCCTTACAGTCGGTCCTTCAGAGGATTTAGGTGATTGAGAGAGCGAAAACGTGTTAGACGCAGTGATCATAGGCCAAAGGTGAGAGAGAACCATCACTGGATCTTCCTCGGCTGAGGTGGGTGAGGTGGCGAGTTCTTCTCTTAGTGGAGAAGGGATTGGAGAATTTGGCTCTTCAAGCGAATAGAGTGTAGGAATGATCATGCCTTCCACATGTGGTCTAGGAGTGTGGAAAGTATGATCCTCTATTAGTAATAAGAAGGATGAGGGTAGGGCCACCAACATTGGGACCATTAAAGCATCCTCCAATATGGGAAAGGTCAAAGTAAACTCTCTTACATGTGAAAGAGGGGTGGATGGAGGACTATCCTCCATCGGTGGAGGAAAAATAGGAGAGGAAGGCTCCTCTAAAGGGTGAAGAAGAGGGATGATGGCCCCTTCTACATGAGGGCATGGGGTATGAATGGTAATTTCTTCCAATGGTAGAAGAAGAGGGAAGGTGGGGGCAAGAATAACAGGTAATAAAGGATCCTCATGAGGTAGAAGAATGGGTAGAGGAGGTGCTTGATGTCGTGGGGATGATACAGGTGAGATGGGTTCATCCATGTGAGGAAGAGGGTGAGGCAAAGGGAGTTCTTCATTGAGTGGGGGTGGTATGGGTAAAATAGGCTCTTCTACTTGTGGTGGAGAAATGGGTTGACCAATCTCTTCAGATCATGGGAGAGGTTGGATAGGAATGAAAGGAAAGACCATGTTGACTGTGCATATGTTGCATTCTTGAGGGTCATCGGTCATGGTCTGAACATTATTCTGACTTGGGGGATGGTTAGGAAATGTTTTCCTAAAGACATACATGTTTTGGTTGGCCAGCGCATTAGGGTTATCCAAAACAAGGTCCCATTTATCTCACATGTCTTGAACAATGTTTTTTAAGGTTTTACAATTATCTTGTCATGACCCTTGACACAATGATAGTTACAAAAGTCATTTTCCCTATACCATGCAGGGATGGCTCATGAGGGGTCAAATTAGACAGGTGGTTCAATTTGAAGGAGGTTGAGGACTCCCTGCTTCACTAATTTATCCAATATAGAAGCATATGATTCTCTTATTGGAGTGTATCATTGTTGTTCATACCGTTGTTGGAATTGTCTTGGATGTTTTGTGAAGTGGAGGGCTTAGATTGGTTGGTTGTGGTAGAAGATGGTGACCTAAGGACCATAGCATTCACTGATCCCTTGGACTTGGAGTGGGAAGAAGAAGGTTTGGAAGAAGAAGGGTCATTGAATTTTGTGTTGGTATTTTTGCTACGCAATTTGACCCTATCTTCTTTGACTATGCAGAGTTCAAGCTTTCGGGCCATAGTGAAAACTTCATCGAATGTACGGAAAGTTTGAACCCATAGAGTGGATGAGATGTGCTTGGCACATGCTCTTGAGAAAATCTCAATGAGCTCAGGTTGAGGTAGTGAGAAGGAGATTTGGTTGATCAAACCTCTCCAACGGGTGACGAAGTTAGCTATTAACTCATCCTCAAATTGTCTAATGGAATAAAGGTCTGTGATGGAGACATTCTTGGTAATATTGATTGAGAAATGATCGAGGAATAGATGAGTGAGTTGAGTGAAGGTGAAGAGAGAATGACTGGTAATAGAGCTATACCAATCAAGGGTGGCACCAAAAAGTGACATAGGGAATGTGCAAAGCAATAACACATTATCATGTGCTATGAGGTAGTAAGCGTGTCTAAATGCTCGAAGATGTTGTTGTGAGTCCTCTTTACTCAAAAAGTGAGTAAATTTTGGGAGTTCCCACTGGCTAGGGTATGGTCAAATAGGAACTGAAGGGTGGATAGGTTTGTTGCAGATTTGTTTATATGAAAGAACACTCCTCAAACCTAAAATAGATGTCTCAGGGTTGGACATCTTATCCATCAGCATCTTAATTAGATTGGTAGATGGATTGGCATGAGGGGCACCCCCTAAGTTATAGGGTACTTGGAAGGTGTTCGAAGGGGTGTATGTCGTACTTAGTTGAATTTGTGTAGGTGTAACATACTGATAGTTTGTCATAAGGGCTAATGTCGAGGCCAAGGGGGCTTGTGCCGTAAAGTTGGAGGCCACAACTTGACTAGATGCCACCAAGGGTGGTTGAATGGTGGTGACACTAGTTAGAGGATAAGTGGTCACTCTCATGTTTATGGGTGTAAGAGTGGGTGGAATAGAGACAATCAAGTTCTAGAAAGGTGTTAAACTTGGCTGAATTGTTTGCAGTTGAGGGGGTACAAAAACCCTGATGGAGGTAGGGCTAGAAAGGATAGAAGGGGAGGCCAAATCTTGAACATTGGTCATGATTGGGTTACTAGTTGGGGCAGTGGCTTGAGTGACCATAGGTGGGGTAGTGGATGTTATTGATATCATTGTTGCTTCAACCAAGGAAGTTGGCATCCCATAAATAGGGTTACCCAAAGGATCTCACATTTGGCTTCTAGAAAGATAATGTTGGAGAGCCTTGACGTTGTGGTCAAGGAATCTCTCAAAATCTTGATCCCCTTTGGGAACAATAGGAGGTTAATCGACAGTAGGTTGGATAGGAGTATGCTCAATGTCTGAAGTATACTCCATTAGATGACTTGGCATGAAGGATGAAGGTGGGAGTGGATATTGACTCGTGTGGTCAACAAGGAATTTGGCTTGACTATGTGTCAGGACCATCCAAGGTGAAATGGGTTCAAGATCCAAAAACTATGTGTTTTAGTTTCAAAAAACCAAAATTTGTGTTAAACAGCAAGAAATTTGGGTTTTAAGCTTGCAGTTTGGGAAGAAAATTTATTGACAGTGACCGATGTCAGTTGTTTAACTGATATCGGTTAGAAAATGTTGTCGACATCAGTGGAGAAACTGATGTCAGTTTTTGTTTAATTCTAAAAACATAGAAAATTGATAGTTTTTGGAAAAAAGATATTCTAAGTTGTTTTGGATTTTAGAATAGATGATTAGGAAAGCAACCTCCAAAACATTAGATTCCTAGGAATGAGTTTTAAAGTCATGATGGCTTATGCCTTAAGAGAATGTGTTCGGATTTGGGCTTGTAGAACAGGTCCTAGAGAGGAAGTCTATGGCTGGTTTCAGGTTGTGTTATGGTGCTCAAAAATATTTGTGTTAGGGTCAGTACGTGGCCTAGTGCTTGGGCTTGCTCCCTTCACTTCACAAACCCAGAGCTGAGCTAGGCCGCTTAGCCAAAATATACCTTGCCTATAGTTTATACTCTACCTAAGAACAAAGTGGGTCCTCCTCTTGGTGGTGAAATCCAAGTAGGATCATCGGGTGGGGTAAGGTATCCACTAGGTGATGAAATCCTAGATGGGCCTTGTCTCAAGTAAGTTTATGTGTTTGATTTGAAGTGATTGTGGTTTGGTTGTGTCACATTTGTGCACTACAATTCATTCATAATGCTTTAATTACTAAGTGGGCTAAGTATGCATCCAAGCAAGAATGAAATGCAGTAATTTTTAACCTAAATTGAAATATGTTATTCAAATGCAAACAAATAGAGAAGAGGTAAAGAGTATGAGTTTTTCACTACTCTATGATGCATGTAAGAAGTAACAAGAAGAAAAAGAGATGTTTTTTTTAACTTCTGCTAATGATTTCCTTTTGAAACAAAAAGATAAAAGAGGGGATGCAAGAAGAGAATATTTTCTAATGCATCTATATGAAAGTTTGATTTTTTAAAAGAAGAAGAATGAACCCAAGGAAAACTCCAAGGGTCCCATCGAGTGTGCTAGAATGTTTCTCTAAATTTTCACTAATTGTATTCAAAATAAAGAAACTAAGGTTAAGAGGTTTGGGTTTGATGTTACCTATATTTAGTGCACACTGTATCTAAGATTTGTGGGAGATCCTCTTTGGCTGTGGAGGAAACATCTATAGTAAGAAAGAAACTTAAACAAAGAAGATGTTAGAAGAGGATATGGTGGACTGCCAAGCTACGCGCTCAGTCCTGGAAGCGTAAAGCTCCCTAAGGGATGACAGTCCACTGTTTAAAGATTAAAATGTTGCATAAAAAGAAATGATAAAAGACTAAAGAAATAGAAAAGTAGAATGTTGTGTACCTATTCTCTATAGTCTATGTGTCTCAGAATGTTACAAAAAGCTGGTCAAAGGTTTTGTTTGGTCTATGGCCTATTTGGATAGGTTTTCTAGTTTGTTAGTTCAAAACACAGTCGTCAACGTCAATTGGTCTGCCAAGGTTGGTGGGGTAAATAGTGCCGATGTCGGTTGGGTTATCGATGTTGGTAGGGGTTGTTGGCCTTGGATGGCTTTCAGGGTGTTTCCATGGTGGACAGAGGAGTTTCTAAGAGTTCAGAGGTTGGTGCAGGGTTGCGAGAAGGTGGATGAGATCTGAGGAAGGGTAAAGGTAGAGGATAGGTGTGAAAAGAAGATGAGGATAAGGGGAAGGCCTTTCAGC